>JAXDDX010000066.1:1425000-1432500 GCA_034670405.1 Hoplostethus atlanticus | reverse complement strand
CTGCCGGATTGAAGCCGGTTCTCCCGTCGACCCCGCCGGACGACAGCCTGGATCAGATCAGAGCGTCGGCCAGAGGACTACAACGTCAATGCAGACCGGGCTCTGGGGCTTTTATTCTGAAATGAGTCATGTCGTCAACCCAGGAGGAAACGATCCAGAGGAGGATGAAAGACAGACCCCAGGTACTCCAGCCCACGGGGCTCCCATTTCCTGTTCCTGTCTTAAAGCTCAGAAATGGACATAAAGGTTCACGACTCTCCTCCCTGTGTACAGGTCAGGTTGGACGGGTCTGGAGGGCTGCAGGGATTTGTTGCAGTCATACCGAAGCAGCGTGAGTCAACCAGGAAGTGAACTGAAGAGCAGACGGTTGAATGTGATCTACCGGTCCACCGGTTGAGGTTGGACAGCTGGGTGGCTTCATGTGGACGGCTACAACTTTGATGTCTGATATGAGACAGTTTCAGATGAGCTGTTATTATTATTACTATTACTAGTACTAGTACTAGTAATAGTACTACTATTTCTGCCTTGCTACCACACCCAGACCCCTCTACCTGAACATCATTGATTCATCATTGAAGAACTTGAGTTGAGTTGCCATCTGTACCTTTCCACACATTTAGATTGAACATCAAGTAGGAATTGTTTTCTATAATGTAATGAAACCTGACTGGTTATATCAAATGGAGTCGTTTTGAATTACAGGTAATATCCTGAAGTGTTTTGTCTCTATGGACGTTCTGGACTGGACTAATGTCACTAATGTCACTAATGTCACTAATGTCACTATATGTGAAGAAGGTAGCTGTACAACGACATGAACCCTGTAGTCATGTGTACATCAGGACTTCCAAGTTCATCTCGATTCTTCTGCAGACGTCCAGTAGGTCTCAGTCACTCAGCTCAATAATCACACTCAGCCAGGGGTCAGATTGGAACGTGAACATTTATATCATAATTTACATTTTTTGACATTTTTGCACATAAATAACAATGTAAACCAGAATGTAAACAGAGACAGTCCTTTAGGGAATAAAGCTCTGATCAAAGAGAGAGAGACGCTTTGGTCAAACATCAAGGATGGAGAGAGAGAGAGAGAGAGAGAGAGAGAGAGAGAGAGAGAGAGAGAGAGAGAGAGAGAGAGAGAGAGAGAGAGAGAGAGAGAGAGAGAGAGAGAGAGAGAGAGAGAGAGAGAGAGAGAGAGAGAGAGAGAGAGAGAGAGAGAGAGAGAGAGAGAGAGAGAGAGAGAGAGAGAGAGAGAGAGGTGGGGATGTCGATGCTGCTTCCAGGTTGCAGCTACAGGAACGTTGAGTTGAGCCTCAACGTTTCAACCAGGTTCAGTGATATTGTACACAGTGTGAGTGGTGCAAGCATCGGCGCTGACGTTATAAAGTAGGGAGGGGGCCAGTGCATAAGAAGGCCGAGGTGCTTTGGTGTACGCCAGTTCACAAACAAGATGGTGGACGGGCAGGTTGGGGGGGGGGGAATTATTTCTCAACCGAAACATTAACAAACAAAAAAAACATCTAGAAAACGAGACCACAGCTAAAGAGCGAACACTTCATCATATACACACTACATCTCCTCTTCTTCTTTAGATTGTCCATTTGTCCTTGTGTCTTTTTTTTTTTTGGTGTGTGTTTGAAATTAAAGCCCAGTGACCTTTGGTTACTAGCCTGTCTCCTCCGTTTGGTGTTGACAGTGTTGTGGAAAGAGGGGAGGCCCGCCGCCTCCCCGTCCGTTATGTGCTACATGTCGAGCGGGCGAGGCCGTCGCCGCCGCTCCTTTGGACCGCATGAAGAGCTGCACTCCAGTTCAGTTTGGTTTCTTCTTCTTCAAGTAGCAAAAAGCAAATAAATAGAAAGCTCCCACCTTCAGCTGTCCCTTTGAATACACACACACACACACACACACACACACACACACACACACAACTCACTCATACTGTCAGCCACACTCTGAGGTAACCGTTGTCAAAAATATACAAAAAAATGCCCTTTTTTGTTTCATTTAAATTAAGTTTCAGAAAAGGACACGGACGTAGGGAAGCTGTCTGGCAGGTCGAAGGTCAGATAAAGCTCTTCTGTCTGAATCAACAGATCATGTGCCCGTCTTTGGCAAAACAAAGTTACACATCTTCAACCCTTTTTACCTGCTATATGGTTTTTAAATTTAAATAGACAAAACCCTGAAGAGTGGACACCCCTGTTTCTAAAGGTCAGAGGTCAGAGGTCGCGCCTCGCAGGACGGATACAGAGAGACTATCTACAGAGAAATGGCCACAGAGAAAAAAACATCAACAGAAAAACAGTTAACAGTCATTTACAATGAATTTACCCCGTCATTGTAACCATCCCTTCCACTTATTGCTTTTGAAGAGCACAAACAAATTGTATAATAAATTAAGGAGGTTATATAACAACTAATTGATCAAAACAAAGACATTTGAAAATAGAGACCAAATAATAACAACAGCAACAATGATAATAGCATTATATTAATTACATTAAAGATAAATCCAGGGAGGTGATTGTCTCTAAGTATAGCAAACGCTGAAACCACTAAGTAGTCTTGGGACAGTGTCTCTTGTAGCCCTGAGTACGCAAGTCCCTGATAGGTCGAAAAACCCAACGTTGTCATGACATCATTGTCACTGACAACCAGGAAGAGAATTATTTATTTACACCCGTTGCTCCTGGCAACCCAGTTCTCTTTGAGCCGTGCAGTCTGACTCCATGTCCTTCAGCTGAGCACTTAAGTGTGCTCCTCCGACTCCTGCTTGACCGTGACGTTGGCGGGGAGCGGCAGGACGGGGCTGCTGCGCCGCATCTTGATCACTGACGTTTCGTTCAGAGACTCATAGGTGCCGTAACCTGCAGGCAGGAGCTCAGTGGCGCCGCCCTTGTGGTGGGGATGGAAGGGGGGGGACTTCAGGTCAATCTCCCTCCACAGAATCCCCAAGACTTGCTTCTCCAACATGGCTTCCACTTCCACCCCTCCCTGCAGCTGCTCCAGCCGCTCGGCGTGCTCGCTCATGTCGAAGCGCTCGATCTCCTCGTTGGCTCGTTGCAGCTCGTCCAGGCTGGCCTGGCTGGAGACGGCCGGGCCGCCGGGGCTGGAGTTAGCCGGCAGGCAGTAGCCCTTCAGGTGGAGCTGCAGGCTGCAGAGGTGGATGTAGTGGCGGTGGCAGTGCAGGCATTTGTGCGGACGCTCACGGGAGTGCAGGCGCTTGTGCAGCTTGAGGTGGACGAACTGGGTGAACTTGGCCGGGCAGAGCTTGCACTGGTATGGTTTCTCCCCTGAGTGTAGCCGAAGGTGGGTCTTCAGGTTGCTGGTGCTGCTGAAGCGCTTGTGACAAACCTGGAGGAGGAGGGGCCACAAAGGAGACATTGTTAGCGGCTGTTAGCATTAGCTACAAACATAGACCCACTTGCAGAAGCTATGTACTGTACATGTTGGTGTAGCTAGCGTAGCTTCAACAGTTAATTCCCCTATTGTCCCTGGGCATTGACTCATCAACTAGCGTAGCGATAGCTCTCACATGAATTACAACAGCTAGTGCAGCATGAGCATCACGTTAGCATTAGCATTACTTTAGCAATAGACACACAACAGCATTAGTGCTACATTGCCATTCACGCTATATTAGCATTAGTGTCACATTATCTCGAGTGTCTTACCTGACATTCATGGGGTTTCTCCCCAGTGTGGACCAGGAAGTGTTTCTGCAGGTGAGCCAGCTGGGTGAAACCTTTGTTACAGGTCTGACATTTGAAGGGTCTCTCTCCGCTGTGGACACGAAGATGAACCTGGATGGAGGAACGGGAGAAAAGAAAATGGCGGCTCAGACGTGTTGCGATTGTGTAATTATCAGAGAAACACTGAAATGAATGGTACGGTGACAAATGAAGGCTCACTCAAGCACATCATCATCATCACCACAATACAAAGGAATGGAATGAATGTTGCTGAAGGCAACGTGAATCAAAATGGCGGCATCTCAGCCTCACCTTCAGATTCGACAGCTGTCCGAAGGTCTTGCTGCAGACGTTGCACTCGTACTTGATCTTGCCGTTCTGCTTCTTCAGCGGGTACGGCAGCGTCTTGTAGCCCGCCGAGCCCACGCCACGCTTCACCTTGGTCAGATTCATGGCCTCCTCGTCGGGGTGCTGCCCGCTGGCGCTGCCCAGCATTGCTGAGGTAGGCTTGGTGGGCACACGCTCGCTGGGGGGCGCCGTGCCCGCTGTTGGGGACCCGCTGGATGGGGCATGGGTGGGTCCGTGGGGGTGAGGGTGCCCGGGGTAAGAGTGGTGAGGCACGGCTTTGTCCTTCAAAGAGGTGGCGGCTGAGAAGGCACTGGTGGGGGCGGGGAGGAGGAAGTCCCTGTGGGCGGAGACTGAGGAGGGGTGGGTGTGGTCGGGTATTAGGAACCGCCTCCCGGCCGGGTCAGAGGGCAGCAGGGGCACGTGAGGGGGCAGGAGGCTGCTGTAGAGTGGGTACATCCTGGGGAATATGCCCCCTACGGTGGGTACACCACCGCCGGGCATCGGGTAATGGTGGGGCAGGAGGTAGCGTGTGTAGGGGGCTCCTTGGGGGTAGAAGGGTGAGGAGAGGGGGGCAGCTGGCGGGGAGTACCTGGGGTAGGGACCCAGCCCGGGGGAGTAGTAGGAGGCCGGTGAGGGTCCAGATGGGCTACCCTGAGGGCTGCTGTCTGGGCTGCTCCGCGCCGACGGGCTGGGCGTCGCCGAGGACTGGTTGCCAGGGGAACGGATCGCCGGGTAACCGAATTGTCCGGGCTTGAGGCTGCAAAAGTCTTCGGGGATGTGCCGGTGAGGCCGGAGAGCTGGGTAGAGTGCGCGGGGGTACAGGGGGCGCTCTGGGCTGTCGGGGCAGTGTGGGCGGGTAGGTAGGGGTCGGCTGGGCTCCCTTTTGGCGGAGGAGGAGGAGGAGGTGCTGTTGGTGCCACGGAGGATGGAGAGGACGCTGTGCTCCCTCCTGGCCGGGGTGGGGGTCGCCGTGACGGGGGAGGGGCTGGAGGCGTCGACCAAACGCTCCTCACTGCTCGCCTGCTGCTGCTTGGCCTCCAGGAGAGACTGCTCTGGAGGGGGAGGGGGAGGGAGGGAGGGAGAGGGAGGGAGAGAGGGGGTGGGTCAGTCTATGTTCAAGAGTTAAAATATGTTTAAGTGTGTATAAACGATACAACGCTTTATGACATCACTAATCTAATCTAATCTAATCTAATCTAATCTAATCTAATCACTAATTCAAGAGATTTTTATTTCTGTTTCCACAGGGAGGCTTTACTGTTCTTTACTGTTCTTTACTGTTCTTTACTGTTCTTTACTGTTTGATTTGAATTTGCATTTATTTGTCAGGATTACTTTACTTTTGTTTCCATTCATTCAAGTTTTATTGTTTAGCTTTTTCAATCACACCCCTGGTTTCACTCACTAACGGTGCTTCAAGTCTGAACCTCATTGCACAGATAAAACTCGGGTCAAAAAGTTTTCTCCAACAGAAGTAAGTGTGTGTGTGTGTGTGTGTGTGTGTGTGTGTGTGTGTGTGTGTCAGGGGGTTAAGGAACACCATAAGTAACTCAGTGGGCCAATTAAGGTGACAGGTTTGACAAACGACCGTGAGGAGGGGGGCGGGGGCAAAAGACAGGAAGTGAGGCGTGACAGCTGCCTTTGGGCACAGTGTGTGTGTGTGTGTGTGTATGTGTGTGTGTGTGTGTGTGTGTGTGTGTGTGTGGAGGGCAGGTGGAGGCCAAGCTTTTCAGAGGATATCGTCTTAGCAGGAAACCTTCCATCAGCCCCTGTCTCTCTGCCTCCATTTTGATTTTATCTTGATTTTATACACACACACACACACACACACACACACACACACACACACACATACACACACACACACACACATACACACCTTGTGACAGGGTACACACACAGAGGCGCCTAGAGACAAAGGCCTCTGTCTGATTTGTTGACTCTCCCTCTTTTGGAGGATGACAAACACACACACACACACACACACACACACACACACACACACACACACACACACACACACACACACACACACTACCTTTGGACTTCTGATCGCTCTTTTAGGCAGGAGAAGAAGAAACAAACCCCCCCCTGATATTCCTTCCTATTCGCTATTGTTTCCGGGTCAAAGGTCAAATGAGAGAGCTTCCTCCTCAGTCACTCACACCTACTGTCTCCTCCGCATGATGAAAGACTGGATTAGGACAAGAGCTCTCAGACTGGACACACACACACACACACACACACACACACACACACACACACACTCTAAGCCCCGGGATGTCAGCTAGCAGCAGATCTCAGATGTTAAATGGAGTCGGACCTTAAAAAGTGTCTGTCTATAATCCAGCTCATTTACTGCCCAGTCGACGTTCACCACGGGGTCACCGGGGGGGAGGGGTGTGTGTGTGTGTGTGTGTGTGTGTGTGTGTGTGTGTGTGTGTGTGTGTGTGTGGGTGTGAGTGTGTGTGGGTGTGGGTGTGGGTGTGAGAGAGAAAGAGAGTTAAAGGCATTTTGTATCTGTCAAAGGTAATCTCTCTCACACACACACACACACACACACACACACACACACACACACACACACACACACACAGGCAGTGACCCCTGCATCGGTGGTATAACGGCAGAGTGTAAACATAGAGGTTATCAGTTAGCCCTCCTTTTCCTCCTCCTCCTCCTCCCTTCTTTCCTCTCTCTCCCCCCCACCCCTTCCAGAAAACAAACAGGGCGGCCATCTTGGAGATATCAATCTGTCAACACGGCCCTTCTGCCAGGAAGTTCAAGTGGGGGGGGGGGTTGATGGCTCTCCCTCCATCACTCCCTCTTTCTCCCCCGTGCTCTGCTCTTTTCAAGTGGCAAATAAATTAGGGAGAATGGCCAAGTGGTCGGCAGCACCTCACACACACACACACACACACACACACACACACACACTCACACACACACACGTTTTTATTACTATACTTGTGAGGGTCTTCAGTGACCAAATTCAACAATAAACCCAAGCGCTAATGCTAACCCAGCGTCAAAAAGTCCTTGTGAGGACATGTGTATAGAAATGAGCACACACACACACACACACACACACACACACACACACACACACACACACACACACATATGCGAGCAAGCATGTGTTTGTTTGAGATGAAAAGAGTGGGTGTGAATGTGTCGGTATGTCGTGTGTGTGTGTGTGAGAGTGTGAGAAGAGAGAGAGTGTGTGTGTGGCTGTAAGCAGTCTTTGAACGCATCACGCATTCACATGGCTGACAGGTGCTCTCAAGTACTAACACTTAGAGAGAGAGAGAGGAGAAAGTGAGGGAGGGAGGGAGTGGGAGAGCAATGCATGTTCAGTCATTTTGCGCTCTCTCTCTCTCACACACACACACACACACACACACACACACACACACACACACACACTGCTGGTTTTAGTATGACTGCATCGGAA
>JAXDDX010000066.1:1415000-1420000 GCA_034670405.1 Hoplostethus atlanticus | reverse complement strand
GTAGCTCAAGAAAAGTTAAAAGTTTAAAAAAAAGTAAAAAGTCTTGTCAAAGTTTGGTTGTAGACGTCCAATGCTCTGGTCTGCCCTCTAGTGGTGGAGACACGTACTACCATTCATTTAATAACTACATTGAGGTTTCTTTGAGAAGAGACACACACACACACACACACACACACACACACACACACACACACAGGATCAAGCTGTTGTCAGCTGCTCAGATGATTAATGAGACTTCATGGATGGATGAGAGCCACCGCCGAACTGATAGAGACGCTGTATAAACATGCATCACACTGCAATTAATGTGTGTGTGTGTGTGTGTGTGTTTGTTTGTGTCTGTGTGTGTATGTGTGTGTGTGATCTTTTACAACGAGACATATTCCCCATCACAACACCCCCCCCCCCCCCCGGCTACGTCTTCTCCAACTTCACTACATGACCCACGCCTGACTCATGTGTGTGTGTGTGTGTGTGTGTGTGTGTGTGCAGTGCTGGAGGCAGATTGTCTGACTGTGGGGGAGTGTGTGTATACATTTACAGATGGCTTTCTCTACCTAGGTCTGTGTGTGTGTGTGTGTGTGTGTGTGTGAGTAAGTGTGAGTGGAGAGAGTTTGTATGTCTGCCAGTGTATGTGTACGTCTGTGTAAATGTAATGTCTGCATTGAAAAGTTCCTGTCTGCTGTCTGCACACACACACACACACACACACACACACACACACACACTCACAGTGACACACATTCTCGGTATATTCTGCAGATTAAAACCGCTGACTTAACAAATGGAAACATCTTAACAAATGGAAACATCTTAACAAATGGAAGTGTGTGTGTGTGTGTGGTGTGTGTGTGTGTGTGGTGTGGTGTGTGTGTGTGTGTGTGTGTGTGTGTGTGTGTGTGTGTCTCACCTCCTTGCTGTCTGGGGGGTGTTTGAAGGCCAGGTTTCGGGGCAGCGATGCCTCTGCTCTGGTCGTTGTCGCGTCGCCGTCTGGCCCCGCCTCCCACGCCGTATCCTTGACAATGTAGGTGCATTTCTCCTCAAACTCCGCCTCCGTCCATCGCGTCATGTCCGCCCCCTCCATGTCGACGTCTGCCCCCTCCATGTCGACGTCCGCCTCCGCCATCTTGGCTCCGGCGGCAGTGCTGGCGGCCATCTTGGCCCTGTGGTGCGCTTCGTCCTGCTCCATGGTCTGGGCCCCCTCACTGGTCAACATGGCCGAGTTATGAGAGGTCGCCTGGTAGAGAGACATAGAGAGACACAGAGAGAGAGAGAGAGAGAGAGAGAGAGAGAGAGAGAGAGAGTTCTTTAATGAAACATATTAACTAAAAGACGCCAGGAAACAATTTGCTAAAAAACATAAAATAAAAAAGAGAGAGAAAGAATGAAACAGAAATAAAGAATGAAAGAGAGAAGAAGAGAGAGGAACACTGAGAGAGAAAGAAAGTACAAAAGAAAGAAAGAAAGAAAGAAAGAAAGAAGTGACACAGGAAGTGAAGAGAGAGAGAAAGAGAAGAGAGGAGTGGTTTTGAGCAAATGCAAGATGAAGAATGAAAGGATGAGAGTAAAAAGATAAAAAATAAGAGGGGAAAGAAAGGATCAAGGAAAAAGATAACCAGATAAAAGAGACAGAAAGATGGAGAGATGATGGGAGAGAGACAAAGAGAGAGAGAGAGAGAGAGAGAGGAAGAGGAGTGATTATTGTGGTGACTCAGTTGCAGCGGTGAGCAGCGGCTGACTAACACCACCGTCTCTATGGAGCAGAGTGGGAACGAGACCACGCACACACACACACACACACACACACACACACACACACACACACACACACACACACACACACTTATCTGCAGAGCTACGGAATATGACCGTTTGCCTTGTCAACTTATTAAAAGTAACAGGACTAAAATAGAAACCATCCATTCATCCATCTGAGGGACATTAATTGGCTGCATTTATTTATTATTATTTATTATTTCATTTATCATCAAAGCTTCCAAACCCACTGATATACAATATATTATTATTATTATTATTATTGTTATTATTATTATATTCTTACTCTTATTTTCTTATTCTTATTATATTATCATTGTTGTTGTTATTCTTCTTCTTCTTATTCTTATTATTGTTATTATTATTATTATTATATTGTTATTATTATTATATTATTATTGTTATTATTATTACTATTAGTATATTATTATTGTTATTATTATTGGGACAGACTAGATATGAATGTTCAGTTAATATAACACATTATTGGTTATAGATCATTAATCTGATTCCAAAACAATTTCTCTCTTTTTTTACTTGACCTATTAAAAACCACAAGATCAAATATGGAATATCCTGTATAATATAGTCACATAGTAATAAAGGGAACATCTGGACGATCAATATCTTCCCCGAAAATCCACATATGAAGAATTTAGTTCCACGATGAGAAATTCACCGTTTTATGACGCGACTTTCAAAATGAATTCAAACAAACCAAGAGACTTTTTATAGAACGACGCCGTATTAGTTATCAATATAAGCTTTTACATGTAAACTAAATATATTGATCAGATTTCTCTCTCTCTCTCTCTCTCTCTGCTGTTGAATGGATTTGAAACATTTTGTAAATTAATTTTAATTGTTTTTTCTCGACCAATCCTCCGTCTTCCTTACTCACCGTCAGGGAAACAAAGTGACAGACACACCAACTATACGGCGACTCTGTAAATCTTTAAACCGTTTTCTCAATCTCTCTCTTTCTCCCACCTTTTCCTTCTGGAGCTCCCATTCTCTCTCTATGTCTCTCTCTCTCTCTCTCTCTCCCATTCTCTCTCTATGTCCCTCTATCTCTCCCTGGGGTTGAAGACAGAGGAAGGAAATGCTGTCTGTCTGAATGGAGCTAAAATTGGAAGCAGAGTGGCATTTCAGCGGAACCGGCAAATCATCCCAACTCTGCGTGTGTGTGTGTGTGTGTGTGTGTGTGTGTGTGTGTGTGTGTGTGTGTGTGTGGGACGGTGGGGAAGGGAGCGCCAAAACTTTTCCATTTGGGGGGCCACAGCAGCACAAACAAAACTTCAAACGCGATCCCACCCAAGACCATCCCACACACACACACACACACACACACACACACACACACACACACACACAGGGACAAACATGTTGCTCAGTCCCACGCAGACAAGCGGAAACTAGCAGATCTGAGGTGACCACGCTCCGGTCTGAGACATGAAAGCAGATCAGTGGATTCTTCTGCAGCCGCAATAAAGAAAATTAATTCCCATCCGACCAGTTCAAGTCAAAACAAACGACTTTCTTCTCCAAGACGACTCAACGCAGCCGTGCAACCAGAAAAGAACACATGAGCTGCTTTTTCTGATGAGGCGTCATTTTGAAAACAGACTTTTTTTACTCTCAAACGCCACAAAGCCGCAAGAAGCCTGAAGAACTGAAGAGCTACAAGTTGAACATGGTTGAGCTACGAACACAAAACCTTTTAACTTGGAACAAAACGCTTTAAAGGAGATTCAGAAATCACAAAAATATATGAATCATTTTGTGATTTGTCAGAAACAGACGTCTGAAGGAGAAGAGACATCTGAAGAACGTTTCAAATACTGACAAAACACAAAAATAAAAACGTCGCTTATTTCAATTGTCAAGCGGCTGAAATTTCAAAAAACAAGAAACCTCATTTCTCCGACGGAGCAGAAAAAAAACAAAAAAACACTTTCTGCATTTGTTATTTAAATTCAAGTGAGATGAAAGAGTGGTATGGAAACCGGTCTCGGTTTTCCACCGGCATTCCCAGTTCTCAGCCCCGAGTCCTCTTTGCATAACAGCTGCAACATCTCAACCTAATACTGAAACCAAGAAACCGCTTTAATCCTCCTCTCAACGTTGAGTTCAGGCAGAGCAACTCAACCTGGAGACATCAGGACGGGGAAACGCCGCGGTCATCCTCAGCACCAACACGCTTTACAGAAACATCCAACCCTCCAGCACAACCGCTCCTCACTCAACACCGAGCTCAACTTCTTCAAACCACAAAAACTTACTCAACGTATGAAACCATTTTTTAAAAAAAGCGTAAAAACTCCACAGCAAATCTGAAATAACTTCACATCAACAGTCAGATGAAGCTGATCTCTACTCACCGAGTAGCTCTGCTCCCATCCACACATAGGGACGCCTGATCAGATCCCTGAGAGTGTGTGAGTGTGTGTGAGAGACCGAGTGTGTGTGTGTGTGTTCAGGACAGGTGCAGTTCTCCCCCTCCGTCCTGCTCCGAGCGCTGCTACTCCAGAGTGTGTGTGTACGCGTGTGTGAGTGTGTGTGTGTGTGTGATCCGCTCAGTGCCTTGTCTTCGAATGCCTGTGTGTTCAACCTCTCTCTCTCACTTTGTTGGGGGCCGGCTCTCAGGCCCCGCCCACCTCCCACTCCGGCTCCTCCTCCTGGCACCGCCCCTTCCCTCCTCATGACGCACACACACACACGCACACACACGCACACACACGCACACACACACACACACTTTTCTTTGAGAGGAAGCAGCAGGCGCTTTCACCTGAGGCATGAGCTGTAGCTGTAAGGCGTGCACACACACACACACACACACGCACACACACACACACGCACACACGCACACACCACACACACTGAAAAACCTTTTTCTTTCCTTACAATAAATCATTTTTTTATTATTACAATCCTTTTATCCTTACAATTTCTTAATTCTCAAACAAGTGTCTTTCATAACTTAACTTTTATAACTGTGTGTGTGTGTGTGTGTGTGTGTGTGTGTGTGTGTGTGTGCGTGTAGGAAATGTCTGTTAGCAGCTTCAAACAGGGTAAACAGTGTATGTGTGTGTGTGTTGGGGGGGTTGGACATTGAGTCACTGTCACAGGATGTCCCCTCTTCCCCAGGAAAACACACACTCACACACACACACACACACACACACACACACACACACACACACACACACACACACACACTC
>JAXDDX010000066.1:1387500-1405000 GCA_034670405.1 Hoplostethus atlanticus | reverse complement strand
AGGACGGCCACAGACGTCGGACCCCCGGCGTCTTTCGACCTAATTACAAGCTGAACGCACGTAGAGTCAATTTAACTTTAATACTAATGTATTGTGGTTATTAATCCAGTTATTAATCCTGTTATTAATCCAGTTATTAATCCAGTTATTAATCTAGCTCTGACAGTTGGGGCGTGGGGCCGGAGGACGCCACTGATTACTTTTATTGATTTTTAAAACTCCACCAAGACGGATGATTAAAGTATTGAGTCTGGGAGGCTGTATCTATTGTTAAAGATGTTTAGTGTGGATGAGGTTCAGATGGTACATGAAGTCAGACCAGGTCATCTGGAGTAATCAATAATGGAACTGGGATAACGTTGTGGATTACTTGCAAACTTCCTGGTTTGTGCCGTAAAGCAATCCAGAAGATTTCCCACCATATGTAACATGCAGAGTAGAGGCTGACAGGCTGGTAGAGGCTGGTAGAGGCTGACAGGCTGGTACAGACTGGTAGAGGCTGGTAGAGGCTGGTAGAGGCTGACAGGCTGGTAGAGACTGGTAGAGGCTGACAGGCTGGTAGAGGCTGGTAGAGGCTGGTAGAGGCTGGTAGAGGCTGATAGGCTGGTAGAGGCTGGTAGAGGCTGACAGGCTGGTACAGACTGGTAGAGGCTGGTAGAGGCTGGTAGAGGCTGGTA
The DNA here is from genome assembly GCA_034670405.1 of Hoplostethus atlanticus. NCBI lineage: Eukaryota > Metazoa > Chordata > Actinopteri > Trachichthyiformes > Trachichthyidae > Hoplostethus > Hoplostethus atlanticus. The sequence continues at coordinate 1,404,323 of JAXDDX010000066.1, read as the reverse complement.
GAGGCTGACAGGCTGGTAGAGACTGGTAGAGGCTGACAGGCTGGTAGAGGCTGGTAGAGGCTGGTAGAGGCTGGTAGAGGCTGACAGGCTGGTAAAGGCTGGTAGAGGCTGACAGGCTGGTAGAGACTGGTAGAGGCTGGTAGAGGCTGGTAGAGGCTGGTAGAGGCTGACAGGCTGGTAGAGGCTGGTAGAGGCTGGTAGAGGCTGACAGGCTGGTAGAGGCTGGTAGAGGCTGGTAGAGGCTGACAGGCTGGTAAAGGCTGGTAGAGGCTTACAGGCTGGTAGAGACTGGTAGAGGCTGGTAGAGGCTGGTAGAGGCTGGTAGAGGCTGACAGGCTGGTAGAGGCTGGTAGAGGCTGGTAGAGGCTGACAGAGGCTGGTAGAGGCTGACAGGCTGGTAGAGGCTGACAGAGGCTGGTAGAGGCTGGTAGAGGCTGACAGGCTGGTAGAGGCTGACAGGCTGGTAGAGGCTGGTAGAGGCTGGTAGAGGCTGGTAGAGGCTGACAGGCTGGTAGAGGCTGGTAGAGGCTGGTAGAGGCTGACAGGCTGCTGGTGGTGGTCTGGTTGGTCTGGTAATGATACTGGTGTTACAACATGAATGTGTCACCCTGAAGACATGTGAAGTCTTTCCAGGACCTGCAGACACCCTGTGAGTTTAGTGCATGGGCTAGAAAGGAGAAGGCACCTCTCGGGGCAGCTCGGCCCCCTGGGGGTTATAGTTACAGGGTTGGGGCCAGGAAGGGAGCTATGAGGGCCCCTGAAGGTCAGCTGGGCCTCAGGTCTTGGGGGTTATGGCAGTGGTCAGCTTTGGGGGTTAGGACCAGGGTTCGGGCCAGGGTGAGAAAGGGCCTTCGATGGTCATTTTGGCTCCAGGTCTCAGGGGTAACAGTGGTGGTCAGTCCCTGGGTTGAAGGGCCCCGGGGCCTCCAGGCCAAGCGGTGGCCAGGTCAGTGGGTGATGGATGAGGCCGAGGCTGCTTATGGCAGGTGGAGGCGATCCGCTGCCGACCAGTCCAGTCCAGCTTAATCAGCAGAGCCCTCGGACAACAAACCCCATTTAACCTGCTAATGACTGGTCACTCAATCTGGACACACACACACACACACACACACACAGGAGCACACAGACATGCACGTGCTTATACAAATGAACACTATTGTCAAAATGCACATAGACACACAAATGAACATGTGGTGACGAATGCACACACACACACACACACACACACACACACACACACACACACACACACACACACGCCAGCCACCGCCTGCTGTTCTCCACTTATTGATTTATGGTTTATTAACTGAGGAACAACTCATTTGCCGGTTGAAGTGGAGGATAATGTGATTAAACCTTCACAGCTGAGCGCACTGAGCCGCCTGCTCCCCGGCTGCTGATCTAGAATCACTTTTATTCACCTTTAATGGATCAATTAAACTGCTTGTGGCATCGGGAGGTCAGACTGCTGCATGCAGACCTGTAGTACGTCACATGGTACAGCAGGAACTTGGTCTTAGGTTAGACTGGATCATGTTGTTATGTGAGTTTTATCGATCGGCAATGTCCAACCAACTACAGATTGAGTCGGCTTCCATCTCGTGCACGGTGAACGTGCACGGTGAACGTGCACGGTGAACGTGCACAGTATAGCTACGTTTTAAACTGAGCGACATTTCTTCACATCTTACTGACTTCATATGTTCAGAGTGTTCAGAGTATTGAACTATTGTGCTGCTACGTTGGGAACAGCTAGCTGGTTTGATCGGTCATGCTGCCACATTGCCCCATGGGATACGTAGTCTTCTGGTGTATTTCATTTTTTTGGAGAGTATCATATTTTTTGAATCGTCCCTGCTTCTCCCTGGTGACGTGGTGAGTAGATAATAATATTTTGTTCTATTTTGCATGTGTGTGTGTGTGTGTGTGTGTGTGTGTGTGTGTGTGTGTTAGACAGTTGAGCTGGACTTTGTCAGTTGAGGGTCCTCTGACACCCCGCAGTGACCCACTTTCTGCTGACCCTCATCATTGTCCCACTTTATTCTGCTTGAGTGTGTCATTTGTGTGTGTGTGTGTGTGTGTGTGTGAGTGTTAATTTGTGTATTTGCATGGGGGGAGGTTTCAGGTGTGTGTTTGCAGGCTCGGGGGGATTCAAAGATGTGTGTGTGCTCGTGTGTGTTCCCGGTAGGGGTGTGTGTGTGTGTGTGTGTGTCTGCTGCCCATGCTGGGACAGGTATTGTGTGTGTGCTAACGGTGATCAAATTAGTGAAAGTTGTGAACGACTGGGACTGAACTAATCAATACTTAACATAATGAGTGACAGATAACAGCAGAGGGTTTATTTAATAATACTTAGCAACTCAAACACACACACACACACACACACACACACACACACACACACACACACACACACACACACACCAGGTCCTTAAAGTCTTAAATGATATTATCTAAAGGCCTTAAATGGTCTTCAATACACTTTAATTCTTCAATTCAGTTTCAGAGGTTTGTGTTTTTCTTCCTGTTTGATAGTTTAATAGTTTGATAGTTTGATAGTTTGATAGTTTAATAGTTTAATAGTTTGATAGTTTTGTAATTTTCACGTTTTTTCAAATGTGAAAATTGTTGCAAAATTGTTCTTTTATTAAATTCGCTTCACTTTTTCTAAAAACTAAAACAAAACGAGGTCCTAGGGTGTGAAAACCCTAAGCCATGGGGGGGGGGGGGGGGGGGGGGGGTGGAGGGCGTTAAACAGTTAATCATTAAATTTGCCTAACAGACATTAGGTCAAAGGTCAGAAACACCCGGCTACTCTGTCAGGGCCGCAACAGGCAAACTCACACATCCAAATGAACACACACACACACACACACACACACACACACACACACACATAAATAGTTGAAATATCGGGTGTAGGTATACAATTTCTAATAATCATAATGATAATAATAATGAAAACCTCAACGTTGTGAGTTGAGTTGTTTTTAACAAGATAACTGATGATATGAAACGTTGGAGCTTCCTGTCTGATCAGTGTGACGCTACTGATGACTAAACATTTCTGAGGAAAACAACCTGAACCCGTTTCAGACGTGTAGTGATAGTTCACGTGCGCCGCCTCCGTGAGCGCGGCTGCGTCTCGTCTCTACAGGAAGTCCAACACGGTGAGTTACTTCCTGCTGCCGGCGCGTCGGGTGGGAAAAACACGTTCACACGTTTCAGATGGTTCAGGTTGTCTGTGGACTTCGGTCGCTGCTGGTGGTGATTATTCTCAGATTTGTCACACTTACACACGCACGTGCACACAGTGAGTGACACGTGCACACGGTGAGTGACACGTGCACACGGTGAGTGACACGTGCACACAGTGAGTGACACGTGCACACCAGACAGTTTGAAACCCTGGCTGAGATCAAAGATGGTGCTGGTAAGATCCTCTCCTGTTCTACGGCCTCTTGGACATTTTATTCTATGTACTTTGGTTTGTGTTGTGATGTATTCTGGGAAAACGTTTTCGGACGACCGAAGGTGTGTGATCCCTCGTCTTCGTCTTCGTCTTCGCCCCTACGCCGTCCCGTTTGACTTCATCTGTTCAGTCTGTTGGCCTGCAGTCCCGTCAGGCCCCGTGACACACAGCTCTGTCTGGCCTGTGGTTTCCTCTCAAGTGGTCACCAGACCCCCCCGTCCCACACACACACACACACACACACACACACACACACACACACGACACTGGATACAGAGACAAACAGACACATGTACACAGAGAAAACAGCCTACACACACACCTACACACAAGCACAGCCCACACACACTTACAGTAGATAGACACACACACGACATGTACGCATAGTTAGACAGACAGAGACACACACAAGGGATAAAAACATACCACACACACACACACACACACACACACACACACACACACACAGCTGTTTCCAACATGCTGAGGCGGTCTGGAAACCACTTCCTCTCAGCGGCTCAACACGTTTTATTCATTTACTCTTCGCTGAAACAGGCAAGTAGAGCACTTTCACTGCAAACACCACCCTGTGTGTGTGTGTGTGTGTGTGTGAGAGAGAGAGAGAGAGAGAGAGAGAGGATTGGATGAAGTTTTGAGAGTGTGTGTCCATGTTTTATGTGTGTGAGTTAATCTGTGCACTTTTTATGATGGTTTTCACTGTGTGTGTGTGTGTGTGTGTGTGTGTGTGTGTGTGTGTGTGTGTGTGTGTGTGTGTGTGTGTGATATTAACTGTGATTTGGTTTACTGGATATTAAACCTTCGTCTCCAGACTGTCCTGAGTCTGACGTGTGACACCACTCTGACTGTGTGTAATCACTCCAAACACACACACACACACACACACACACACACACACACACACACACACACGCACACACACACACACCTAATGTCAGGGCTGGTGGCCAGGGCCTGTCTTACTCTGATTGGTCGGCGTTCTGTAAATATTTAGAGGAAGTGGAAGGGTCCGTGGTCCAGCCTGTCGCCACGGGAGACGGATAACCTCCCATCCTTCAGTCAGGGAGTGCCCCCCCCCCCCACCCCCCCCACCCCCCCACACACACACACACACACACACACCCATCTCCGGTCTGAGCTATTGCCGGCCATCATGCTGGACGGATCAATCACACACACACACACACACACACACCACACACACCGCAGGGTAGAAATTGGACAAGGTGTTGATATAGCCCCCCCCCCCCATGCTAACCCCTGGATGACCTTTCACCTCACCTCTGGTCATCTCAGTGCTGTGTCGGCCAATCGGAGGTCATCTCCCTCCGCTCTGACCAGTTCTAGAAGCTACCAGAAGAAGAAACTACAATAAGTTGTTCTTGTATTACACACACTCACACACACTCATACACACACACACACTCACACACACACACTCACACACACACATTTACAGACGGTATTCAGTCAAATTTCTTATAAATAAAGATTTAAAAAATGGCAGCTATATTTATTTTGTCTGTTTTTTTGTTTTTTAAAATTTTTTATTAAACTCTTTTCTCCATCTGGTCTGGATTTCTGATCCAGGAACCCTGAGAACAAAACTTTATTACTGACATGTTTCTGCACGTGGTCTTCATTAGAGAACCATCCAAAAGCATATACACATAAAAAATAAAATCAACCAATAGAATACACAGTGGAATTAACAGCCAATAAATGACTACCATTCATAACAGCAGCAGAGGATGTGGTCATGTGACAAACCACAAGCAGCCAGTCAGCCACTGCGGCGCTGCTGCAGCTCTTTGGCAGGTTTGTCTGCACTGGGGATCGAACCCGGCTCTCCGGTTGGGGGGCGACCTCACCAGCAACCCATTTTCCAGTATTTGTATTGTATTTGTATTTGACAATGTAGTTTGAGTATTTGAAGAAAGCGGGAGGTTTTCTTTACTTTACTCCATCAGTCATGAAGAGGATCTTTCTGGCTCTAGTTTAATTACCTCGCTGTATGTATGTGGGTGCTGTGACCTTTGACCTCTTTACTTTTGGTGGTAATATTTGTGCTGCCGTTTTTTCCCGTCTGTATTGTCGGATGTTGAAGTCGTCGCCAGTTTGTACGTGAATACATCAAAATCCAATCAATAAAGATCAATGAGCTGCTTCCATGTCAGCTAGCTAGCGCTAGCTAGCGCGGCACAAAGACGGGTGGGACGTTGAAATGTCTTGCAGGTCACGTTGGTATCGGAGAGACGTTACATTTTAAAATAGATATGAAGGATCAGGTATGACCCACAATTTCAATGTCAAACTACTTCCTGTTTCTACTTTCTGTTTCCTGTTTGTTGTCATGTGAGCTCCGCCTCCTGTTGATCACTTGATTTGTAGGACATCAACCAAGCCAATATATACTATTGGTGTAATCTAGCCTCTATTATTTCTGTTAAAAACACACACACACGCACTCACACACACACACACACACACACACACACACACACACACACACACACACTACATTGAAAGGGCAAAAGGGACCATTACCTCTCAATACCTTCCATTGTAATTTGCCCCTCTCTCTTCCGTCAGGCGGCCATACGTCTTCTGTCCCCCACCACACACACACACACACACACACACACACACACACACACACACACACACACACACACACACACACACACACACACACACACAAGTCCATTACTTCTTCATCATGGTGACCCCCCGAGAGGAGGGGGTCATCTCTGACCCCATCCTACCCTTCCTCTATTCCTCCTTCCCTTCCCCACTCCATCCCTCTTTCCATGACTCCCCTTCTCCCCTCTTCCCTCCTTCCCTCTCTCATCTCCTCTCCACTCCCTACTTTCCTTCTCCTCCCATCCCCTCTCTTTTGTTTCTTTCTCTCCTCTCCTCTCTCCCTCTTCCCTTCCTTTCCTTCACTTCTCCCATTCTTTCCTTCTTCACCTTTCTGTCCTACCTTCATTCCCCACCTCCTTCCTATCTACCTCACCTTCTCACCTCCTGTCCTTCCTCTCACCTTCCCTCTCCCTTCTTCCCTTCTTCCTTCCATCCTCCCCCTCCAAATCTTCCTCTTTTCTCTCCTCCTTTCCTCTCTCCTTCTCTCCTTCCCTACTCCCCTCTCCTCACCTTCTCCACTCCCTCCTTTCCTTCCTTTCTCCCTCTTTTCCTTCCTTCCCTCCATCCACATAAAAGAGTCATTATACGACCATATTGAAGGATTGAAGGAGAGAAGGGAGGCGAGGAGGAGGAGAGAAACATTGATGATCACAAGAGAGGAGGAGGGGGAGAGATAAGTAAAGGATGGATGAAAGAGGAAAGGAGGGAGTGGATTGTAGTAAAGTGATAGGAGGAGGTGAAGAAGGAGGTGGACAGGGCAGAGATGAAGGAAGGAAGGAAGCGTTGATGTTTACATGCAGTCTGACAACAGATTTCTAATTCTCTATGGTCTCTCACTTTTATTTTCTAAATCCACAATTAAATAAATGAATTTGTCATTAAAGATCTTTATTTTTATTTTTTATTTGTAACTTAAATTTGAAATAATTCTAACAATTATTACAATTATTTAATAATAAATTCTGCAATATATATATATATATATATTTTTAACTTATTCTCCATGACAATTAAATAGAAATACATTTGAAAACAAACACAATGTCTTCCTCTCTACTCAATATTAATTCACACATGAATCCATTCAATCTAAATGAACTAATGTCTCATCTAACTAATGTCTCATCTAACTACTGTCTCATCTAACTAATGTCTCAACTAACTAATGTCTCATCTAACTACTGTCTCATCTAACTAATGTCTCAACTAACTAATGTCTCATCTAACTAATGTCTCATTTAACTACTGTCTCATCTAACTAATGTCTCATCTAACTAATGTCTCAACTAACTAATGTCTCATCTAACTAACGTCTCATCTAACTAATGTCTCATCTAACTACTGTCTCATCTAACTAACGTCTCATCTAACTAATGTCTCAACTAACTAATGTTTCATCTAACTAATGTCTCATCTAACTACTGTCTCATCTAACTAATGTCTCAACTAACTAATGTCTCATCTAACGTCTCATCTAACTAATGTCTCATCTAACTAATGTCTCAACTAACTAATGTCTCATCTAACTACTGTCTCATCTAACTAATGTCTCATCTAACGTCTCATCTAACTAATGTCTCAACTAACTAATGTCTCATCTAACTAATGTCTCATCTAACTAATGTATCAACTAACTAATGTCTCATCTAACTACTGTCTCATCTAACTAATGTCTCATCTAACGTCTCATCTAACTAATGTCTCAACTAACTAATGTCTCATCTACTGTCTCATCTAACTAATGTCTCAACTAACTAATGTCTCATCTAACGTCTCATCTAACTAATGTCTCAACTAACTAATGTCTCATCTAACGTCTCATCTAACTAATGTCTCAACTAACTAATGTCTCATCTAACATCTCATCTAACTAATGTCTCATCTAACATCTCATCTAACTACTGTCTCATCTAACTAATGTCTCAACTAACTAATGTCTCATCTAACTAATGTCTCATCTAACTACTGTCTCATCTAACTAATGTCTCATCTAATTATTGTCTCATCTAACTAATGTCTCATCTAACTACTGTCTCATCTAACTAATGTCTCATCTAACTATTGTCTCATCTAACTAATGTCTCATCTCAACCGTCCTCTCTCTCTCCGTTGTTTTGCTGTTGATCGTCCTGTATGAGCCGAGAGGTAAAACCTGTTTGTCGGCGTCTCCGCAGTTTGATGTCATGTTTACGAGCCTGTCAGGGCATTCCTGACCGCTGTTCACTACAGAGTTTAACACACTGGTAATTAGAGAGAGAGAGAGAGAGGGAAAGGGAGAGAGAGAGAGAGAGAGAGAGGGGGGGGGGGGAGACATAATGCAAAGAAAAGAAGGTTGGTGGACTGAGAAATGATAGAGCATGTGGAAGAGAGACATGAAAAAGTTAGGCAATGAGCGAGTATTATGCAGTGTGTGTGTGTGTGTGTGTGTGTGTGTAAGTAACAGGGTGGGGAGCTGAAGAGTGAGTGTAATAGCACCTATTAGCACATACCTTCAAAGCGTAACTTGTTTTACAGACTCCCTGTACATCATAATCTCTGAGAGGAGGAGGAGTAGAGGAGAGCAGGAGAGGAGAGGAGGGGAGAGGAGGAGAAGGAGATGAGAAGAAGGAGAGATAAAAGGAGAGGAGGGGAGGGGAGGGGAGATGAAAGCAAGAAATGAGGGAAGAGGGGGAGGAGGAGTAGAGGAGAGAGAAGGAAAGAGGACGGGATAGAGAGGAGAGGAGGGGAGAGAAGGAAGGAGAAGGTTGAGAAGAGGAGGAGGGGAGAATGGGGAGGAGAGCATAGAGAGAAGAGGAGTTGATAGCGACCCTAACTTGACCTTGTTCATAAAGCTGAAACCCACACTCTAAAAAGTAAAAGGGCTTTGAGGAACCGTTACGAGTTCTTCAGATTACAACCACAGGGGAACCCAAGATGGTTCCTTGAGGAACCCCATCATAAAGCTTCATGAACCCTGACGGTGCTGCCTCCATCCTCTATGGCAGTTCTTCAATTAAACTTTGTCAGGAACCCTAATGAACCCAAAAACAGCAATATGATTCATCTGAGCTGAAAAGGTGAAAGAACTGGGATGTAGTCACCCTGAGACACCTGTATCCATCTAGCTAAAATGTAAGAAGAATCAAATCAAATATGAGCATCATATTTAAGGCACATTCTTCAGATATGCCAACATTGCAGATACAGTGAGTTAGCTGGCAGCTCCTGGTTCATACATTAAAACCTGGGATTTGTTTCCTAGGTACTCGTGGCCACTAAAACATTTCATGTGCAAAAATGGACCGAACCACTAACATTAGCACAGTGGCTAATCTAACCCCTAACCCACTGAACTACACAGGGAATGCAACCCCTAACCCTTGACCGGTGTTTCTGTTACTCGGTAACTCGTAGGTAACCAGACACCTTCTTGAGAACACCTATCAACACCAGCAGCATGCTAACACTAACTACTTCCCCTCTTTCTCTTCCTCTTCCTCCTCTCCTCTCATAAGGTGACCTCCTCCTCCTCCTCCTCTTCTTCTTCCCCCACTCCATTTCCCGGCAGACAGTCCTTATCTGATCTTTGACCTGTGATGAGCAGACATAGGCAGTGCCGGGGAGACACTCCACACTCACTTCACTACAACACATCACCTCTTAATGGCTCTTTAACCTGGGGTGGTAGCGCACAAAGTTCAGTTTGTGTTAGCATGTAAGCTAACAGTTAATTCTGGGAATGGCTCTTGGTCCTGGTGTGGTAGCTAACCAAGAACTGTCTGTTTCTGTCAGCATGTAAGCTAGCTGTTAGCTTTGACAGGTCTGGGCTTGGAGTGGTGGCTAACAGTCTGTTGGGTTTGTTTGCAGGTTAATCATCATGATAAGCAGAGCTCCTATTGGTCTGAAAGACTTCTTGCTATTTATAGATTCAAGACAAGCCAGTACAAGAGACGTGTTATTCCCCTGTTGTCATTTTATATGCTTTTTTATTCACAGTGACCACAACCTATTGGCTCGCCATGATATCAGCTGTTCTCAACCACTATACTGTAAAAGCATCTTCACAAGTCATTTAGTCCAGTATTGGGTTTTAAAATAGCATTTGTCTTGCAACGGGGAGGTAGCCTATAATTTCACTTGTTTATGATGCAGTTTGACCAGTTTGAGTGATGACATCACTCCACCAGGAATCAAGAACGTTTCTTCTTCACTTTCATATCTTTTCACTTTTTTAAGCAAACTGAGATTTAAAGACTCAATTCTAGAGTAAAAGACATGTTAGGATGGATATTTTTCTGCGGTGTAGCTTTCTAACCAAGGAGGAGAGGTGGTGTGTGTGTGTGTGTGTGTGTGGAGGGGGGGGGGGGGGGGGGGGGGGGTATTTTGTTATGGGCTGATCTGACTGAGCTCTTAGTGTTAAGCAATACTGGAGGTTACAAGGGTGGGGAGAGACAGAGAGGTTGAAAAAGGTAGGGAGTGTGTGATCCTCTGTAATTTGTCCAGGGCTTGCACTGAGCCTGTAATTACCCTCCTGACACACACACACACACACACACACACACACACACACCATGGCGACAGGATATGTCTCACGATAGTCCATCTCAGTGAAAGACATAAACACAACCGCCATACACACAAAGCTACAGTGACATACACACACTCAATCAACACCCATTCAAACACACACACACACACACACACACACACACACAAAGGTGACCAGGTATGTGTCATAGTCCCCCCATGTAAGGCAGAAAACTGCAAACACAACTATTGCGACACACACACACACACACACACACACATACACACACACACACACACGCACACGCACGCACACGCACACGCACACGCACACTGTCAGCGCGGTGAAAAATAGCTCTCTCCTCCTGAGTGACTACAGTAGACTGACTGTCTTCTAACCTGTTAATGTTTAGTTAGAAAGATGATCAAACAAACAGGAAGACAAGAATGATGATGTCACAATGGTTTACAATGAGAGAGAGAGACAGAGAGAGAGAGAGAGAGAGAGAGAGAGTGTATGTGTGTGTGTGCAGTAATCTCGGCCTGTTGATTCTAGTGAGTGGCCATCCCAAGACAAACAGGTGTGTAGACTGGTTGACTGCCTCTACACACACACACACACACATACACACACACACACACACACGCACACACACACACACACACACACTGCTATCCTGTTGCATGACACATGTACAGGTCCACATACAAGCCTTTAACAAATACACACAAGCAGTGGAGGAAACTCACAGAGACAGTTTTCATTCCTCTTTGTCTCTCCCTCCATCCCTCCACCTCTCTCTCTCTCTCCATCTCTCTCTCTCTCTCTCCATCCCTCCATCTCTCTCTCTCTCTCTCTCTCCCTCCATCCCTCCATCTCTCCCTCACTCTCTCCATCCCTCCATCTCTGTCTCTCTCTCCATCTCTCTCTCTCTCTCCATCCCTCCATCTCTGTCTCTCTCTCCATCTCTCTCTCTCTCTCCATCCCTCCATCTCTCTCTCTCTCTCTCTCTCCCTCCATCCCTCCACCTCTCTCTCTCTCTCCATCCCTCCATCTCTGTCTCTCTCTCTCTCTCTCTCTCCCTCCATCCCTCCATCTCTCCCTCACTCTCTCCTTCCCTCCATCTCTGTCTCTCTCTCCATCTCTCTCTCTCTCCATCTCTCCCTCACTCTCTCCATCCCTCCATCTCTGTCTCTCTCTCCATCCCTCCATCTCTGTCTCTCTCTCCATCTCTCTCTCTCTCCATCCCTCCATCTCTGTCTCTCTCTCCATCTCTCTCTCTCTCCATCTCTCCCTCACTCTCTCCATCCCTCCATCTCTGTCTCTCTCTCCATCCCTCCATCTCTGTCTCTCTCTCCATCTCTCTCTCTCTCCATCTCTCCCTCACTCTCTCCATCCCTCCATCTCTGTCTCTCTCTCCATCTCTCTCTCTCTCCATCCCTCCATCTCTGTCTCTCTCTCCATCTCTCCCTCACTCTCTCCATCCCTCCATCTCTGTCTCTCTCTCCCTCTCTCTCTCCATCCATCCATCTTTCTCTCCACCTCTCTCATTCCGTCTCCTGCTTTCTTCCTGTTTTTCTCTGTTTTTCTGTGTGTTCTGATGTAACCTCAGATCTCTATCAGCACTGCGCCACACACACACATCATAACATGCAATCATTAACCTGAATCACACACACACACACACTCAAACATAATAACCACAACAACTAGTCATCAGCTCATCAACAAGCCCTCACACACACACACACACACACACACACACACACACACACACACACTCCCTTGTATTCACCTATATTCATACATGCATGCACATATGTATTTCCCCTCTCTCCAAGGCCCACACACACACAGACATACCTATACACTCATCACACATGCACACGCACACGCACACGTACACGCACGTATATGTGCACGTGCACAAACACACACACACACACAGGAGTCAGGCTTGGAGATATGGAAGTTGCTAATGCCTCAGTGAGACCTGAACAATCAATCACTGATAAAACACACCAACTTTATGATCTTTGAACAAGGTGTATACTGTTTACACACACACACACACACACACACACACACACACACACACACACACACACACACAGAGTGTTGTTGAAATAGAAAGTATGGAAGCCAAGGGTCGGCCCTGCAACACCCTGATAAAATATGTCACTGGGTCACCGTGAACCAACACACACACACACACACACACACACACACACACACACAATGCACCTGACAAATCACTAATAACCAATCCATTGCGTGACATAGACCAGTCCCCCCCCCCCCCCCACCCCCCAACACCTAATAACTCAGTAAACAAATGCTTTCAGCCTATCGGCCCTGTTGAGCAAACCTGGCAACCTGTGACCTTTGACCTGAAGCAGGTAGGAGTGGCCTGGTTTAACCTACAGACCTGAGAGAGAGACAGACAGACTCTCTCTCTCTCTCTCTCTCTCTCTCTCTCTCCGCTGGGCTCAGATATGGCTCCATAGTTGAGCTGTGAAGGGATCAACTTGGGAGAGTGATTTAGGGAGGAGATCACGTTTCTGATCCTTGGCATCGTGTTTATCGATGGTTTCTGTTGTCTCTGTGGTCCAGTGTTGTTGTTCGTCTACTGTGTACGGTACGGTGAAGACGCAGCGCTGGCCCAACCCGCCGAGCGACGCCGTCTAGATGAGAGTCGTCTAACGGCACCGGGCCCTGTCGCAACGCTCACTTCCTGTTTGGATCAGTTTGAGACTTAGTTAGAAGAACACACACACACACACACACACTGACCAAACTGGCTGCCACCAACCCACACACAGTGAACAAAGCCCCCCCCCCACCACTACAATAACAAGGTGACAGACTCACACACACACACACACACACACACACACACACACACACACGTCACAGGGAGGAAGGGCGGGGGGGTTAAACAGCTGAGAGTACAAATTGATTCTAATTGACACACACACACACACACACACACACACACACACACACAGTGGTAGAAATGACAGTGTTGCCGTGGAGACGGTGTGTCTGGCTCCATATTTCTCATTTGTCCTCAAAATTCAAACAGTGACTTGTGCAGCTTCAGGTGTGTATTCAGGTGTGTCAAACCGACACCAGGATCAGGTCTGGACCAGGACCTGGTCTGGACCAGCAGGGTGGATCCAGCTAGCAGGACATGAAGCTGAACAACGTCAGCATCAGCTACAAACCTCTCTACATGTTGTTCCACCTTATACCTTTAGAAACAGGTTTATACACACACACACACACACACACACACACACAGTAGTGTGCCAGCAGCTCCATTATGTTATCAGTCATTACCCTGGTTGTAGTATTCACTGGAGCACTGCCAACTGTGTGTGTGTGTGTGTGTGTGTGTGTGTGTGTATCATTGTTTGACTTATGCAGCTGATTGCATAATGACGTATTTGTTTGACTGTTGAGAGAGAGAGAGAGAGCTCTTCTATATCGACTATATCGAGCACGCCGGGGTTTGAACCTGTGACCTTTCGGCTACAGGCCACCCTCCCATCTTCACCCGGTCTCTCCAGCTAGACGACTGAAAGGAGAGGCCACGTGGTAAAGAGACACCAAACCACCAGACTCATACCGAGCGGTTTCAAACTGATCTACATGGGAGAGTGTTTTCAACCAATCACAGCTGAGTATGACATGATCAAACCGGGACAGGGACCAGATCCTCTATACAGACCACAGAGTGTCTGAGTCTCCAGGCTGACAGTGAGAGTGACAGAAGAGGTGCCAGGCTTTTAATTACACAACCAACATATGGAGGAATGCTGGGAGTGGTGTGTGTGTGTGTGTGTGTGTGTGTGTGTGTGTGTGTGTGTGTGTTATGGCCCCGACCCGGCCCTGACCTTGTGCCTCTGTGTATGTATGAATGCCTTTAACCCTTTTTGTCAGTGTGTGTTTCTTTGTCGGTGTGTGTGTGTGTGTGTGTGTGTGTGTGTGTGTGTGTATGTGTGTGTGTGTGTGTGAAATGCGAGGCGTCCCAGCCATCCCAAGCGTCCGTCCGTTAGCTAGCTCACCTGTCGCGCGGCACGGACCCCAAAGCAAGCACAACGGCAGCTGACAGAGTCAAAGTGCGTCCGAGTGTGTGTGTGTGTGTGTGTGTGTGTGTGTGTGTGTGTGTGTGTGTCGGACAGCCATTGTTGTTCTTTCTCATTTTTTCCTTCACCCCACCTCGTGTTCAGTAACTCTAGTCTTTTTATAGCCATTCTTCTACCACACACACACACACACACACACACACACACTCTCTAAGATGGGGGCAGTGAAAGCTGCTGCTGTCGATTTGCCCCCCCCACCCCCCCTTAACCATTATCTGCCACAGTGCAGATCGGCTTTCACGCCTGCCTGTTCTCTGCTTAGCACCAAAGCACCTTTACCACACACACACACACACACACACACACACACCACATGATCACCACAAAGTAAACCACAAATATGAACAATATATATAAACAATGATGTTGTCAGAAGATTTTTTACTTTATGATTCAATTTGTTAGTTTCATGAATCTGGAGCCAGAATGACTAAATAATATCATAATATAATATATAATATATATATAATAATACATAATATAATATATAATATATATATACTAATAAATAATATAATATATAATATATATAATAATAAATAATATATAATATATATATAATAATAAATAATATATAATATATAATATATATATAATAATAAATAATATAATATCTAGTTCATCAGAACCAGCTAGAAACAGAGAACAGAACCAGTCAAAACAAGTATTTGATCAAAACTAGCCTCAACATTTACAAGCCGTCCTGTAAAGGTGAGTCTTCAGGGAGGACCAGGCTGTTCCAGGAGGACCAGGCTGTTCCAGGAGCCCCCCTCTGTTTTGGTAGAAGACCTGAGGGGTGCTAGGTCCTGACAAGAAGACCTGGAGGTTCACATCACATGACAGATACTGGTCAGGGATCTGCAGAAAGGTGAGGAACTCTGAAAGTAGTGAAAGCATCTGGTGGAGTTGGGGGGGTTCAGAGGCTTGCTCAAGGGCACTCTGACAGTAGTTGTTGTGGGGGGGGGCATGCCTCTTTAATCTCTAGGCTGCTGCTGCTAAATGGAAGTCAGTATAAAGTCCATAGTCCACATTAGTCTCTAGATGACATAGCTGGGTTTATACCACGCTATGCATGCTCATATTCAGTGGCACACACACACACACACACACACACACACACACACACACACACACGGTGAGACAAAGGGTGTGTGCGACCCCTGACTGTGCCTCTATTCCTATCCTGTGCCAGGGGTCAAAGTTGACAGCGGTCCTCATGCTGCTTTTACAGGCAGTAAAAGACTGCAACTGAATACACAAGTCAAGGTGGTGGGGGGGGCGGGGTGGGGGGGGGGGGTGGTGGTGGTGGGGGGGGGACAGATTCAGACAGACACAGAAAGAAAGAACGAAAGAAAGAAAGAAAGAAAGAAAGAAAGAAAGTAAAAAGAAACTCAATAGGACGTACAGAAAGTGCGTAGTATCGTCTGCATATTGTAGAAACAGAGATCAGTCTGAAGAACTGACCTCAGATCTGACGAGCTCACCAGTCGTCAACCAGACGTCTACCAGACGTCTACCTTGGTCTTCTGCTGCATGTTCTCACCACACCGCTCGTATGATATCTGATGGAATCCTGACCTTCCAAACTACTTCCTGTTTCAGTCAGGTGAGCTCCGCCTCCTGCCGGAACAATAATTACAAATTTGACATGAGAAAAGGCTGAGGGAGGAGGTGGAGGAGGTTTAGGAGGTTTAGGAGGTGGAGGAGGTTTAGGAGGTGGAGGAGGTGGAGGAGGTGGAGGAGGTTTAGGAGGTGGAGGAGGTGGAGGAGGTTTAGGAGGTGGAGGAGGTTGAGGAGGTTGAGGAGGTGGAGGAGGTTTAGGAGGTGGAGGAGGTGGAGGAGGTGGAGGAGGTGGAGGAGGTTTAGGAGGTTTAGGAGGTGGAGGAGGTGTAGGAGGTGGAGGAGGTTTAGGAGGTGGAGGAGGTGGAGGAGGTGTCGGTGATAATAACAAGGCCCTCCATCCTGTCCCATGAGGCTCATCAGATGAACATGGATGAACTTTCTGAATGAAACAGTTTTATGTTCAGGAAAC
>JAXDDX010000066.1:1375000-1377500 GCA_034670405.1 Hoplostethus atlanticus | reverse complement strand
AGTTCAACCAAATCAGAAAGAAGACTTTCTGGAAAGGTTGAGCTGAAGACCTGAGGGAGAAGATGAGGAGATCTGAAGGTCTTCCAGAATGAGATCAACATTTCATTTACAAAATGTGAATTCAATGTTCATCTTCACATTTTGCACCGTGGATATTTTCAGGTTTCTGCTCGTATTCCCACATTGTTGCATATATGATGATATTTATATAATGTATATATGACATATATGAACATGCAACAACATACACACACACAGTAGTTATCTCAAGTACTACTTACACACACACACACACGCACACACACACACACACACACACTGGGGTAGCAGTCAAATGTGTTTCCCCTGAGGAGCTGTTCTGTGGCCCTGAACACCGTCAACATATTGACTTATTAACTGCCTCTGTGACAGATGTGTGTGTGTGTGTGTGTGTGTGTGTGTGTGTGTGTGTGTTATGGTAATCCCTGTTGCTCCGATTAGTGTCAGACAATCCCTCCTGTTCCTAGAGACAAGCTGTCCACCCAGAGAGAGAGAGAGAGCGAGACTTTGAATTTTAACAACTTTATTAACAACAGAGTGACAGCGAGAACAGAAATCACATTTTCAAAGATTGTCTTACGAGTCATTTGACCCCAAAACACTGACCCTTCTGCTTCCTGTTTGGAGGGCCAGAGGCCGACCTCCAGGCCGCCACACTGTCGGCTCCATCCTCATAAACCTCAGAGAAACCCGTCTTACTCGCTCGCCCACCTGCTCTCTCGTCACCTCACTTTCTCGCCATTTTACGTCCCGTCAACAAAAGCTAACGGCCGCGCCACACCTACAGCATTACCTGCAGAAACAGGAAGACACTTTGCACATTCAAATCATTTGAAAAACCTGTGGAGTAAAAGAAGGGAGAGGCTGACAGGAAGGAGGAAGAGGAGGGAGAGGAGGGAGACTGAGGGCGAGAAGAGCCGTCACAGAGCTCAGCTTTTAAATTGTCCCTCTACTGGCTTGTTGCTCAAAGAACGTAAGATGTTCCTCTTTACTCGTTACCGAGAAGAAAAAATGAAGAAGAAGAAGAGGAGGAGCAAGAGAAGGAGGAAAAAAGAAGACGAAGAAGAAAAGGAGGAGGAGACAGTACAGAAAACAAAGACAAAAAGAAGGAAGCCTAGGTGATAGTTACCTGGCCACCGAGCCTGTCATTACCCTGACGACAGGGTTGCCACCGGCGACATCTCCTCAGGGACCGTCTCCCCCGGCAACCTGACGGAGCCATCTCGGACCACGCCCCCCTTCAGCCGTCTCTTTGATCTCTGCATCCTGGGGCTTTTAAATTGACGGTGTGTTTTCAGCAACGGGAAAAGCCCAATCTCAAGCGGTGAGTCACCTGAGCAGGTCGACCTGCCTGACTCAGTCTGCTCAGTGAGTCAGAAGATCACGCGTGACGACGGGGAACACGCTAGGCTAAAAATAGATGTGGTGAAAATATGAAGCGTTCCAACATGAGATCATAGAAAAAACATCCACAGATAGATAGAGAGATAGAGAGATAGATAGAGAGATAGAATGATAGATAGAATGATAGACAGATAGATAGATAGATAGATAGATAGATAGATAGAGAGATAGAATGATAGATAGATAGATAGAGAGAGAGATAGATAGATAGATAGATAGATAGAGAGATAGAGAGATAGATAGATAGAATGATAGATAGAATGATAGACAGATAGATAGATAGATAGATAGATAGATAGAGAGATAGAATGATAGATAGATAGATAGAGAGAGAGATAGATAGATAGATAGAGAGATAGAGAGATAGATAGATAGAATGATAGACAGATAGATAGATAGATAGATAGATAGATAGATAGATAGATAGATAGATAGAATGATAGACAGATAGATAGATAGATAGATAGATAGATAGATAGATAGAATGATAGACAGATAGATAGATAGATAGATAGATAGAATGATATAATGATAGATAGATAGATAGATAGATAGAATGATATAATGATAGATAGATAGATAGATAGATAGATATAATGATATAATGATAGATAGATAGATAGATAGATAGATAGATAGATAGAATGATATAATGATAGATAGATAGATAGATAGAATGATAGACAGATAGATAGATAGATAGATAGATAGATAGATAGATAGAATGATAGACAGATAGATAGATAGATAGATAGATAGAATGATATAATGATAGATAGATAGATAGATAGAATGATAGACAGATAGATAGATAGATAGATAGATAGAATGATAGACAGATAGATAGATAGATAGATAGATAGATAGATAGATAGATAGATAGATAGATAGATAGATAGATAGAATGATAGACAGATAGATAGATAGATAGATAGATAGAATGATATAATGATAGATAGATAGATAGATAGATAGATAGATAGATAGATAGATAGATAGATAGAATGATATAATGATAGATAGATAGAATGATATAATGATAGATAGATAGATAGAT
>JAXDDX010000066.1:1365000-1370000 GCA_034670405.1 Hoplostethus atlanticus | reverse complement strand
CGAGCTTCCATTAACTGTTATGGAAATGATCCCAGTGAAAATTTCCCTGAGCCCCAAAACTCACTTTTACCACTAACGGACGTCTTCTCTCCGTCTCTGAGAAACTGGTTTCCCTCCAGGACGAAAGTTTGCATCGCAGTTTTTGGGGGATTTTCCCCCCCAACACTGATGAGACTCAACAGAGGTGATGCAAATCCATGAGCTCTTCAGGGCAGGGTGAGCAGAGAGCGATTTGCATGGAGTCAGAGGAAAATAAAAGGATGACTGATCTCCTTCGGTGGGCTGATCTGATAAGAAAATTCTGAAAACAGGAAAATGCCGTTGCTTTTGAGGTTATTGTGCCTCAAACTACCATGGAAATGAAAGGTTGACTTCATTTGAATCACATGTATGAGATGAGTTGTATTTTAAGTAGTGATGCACATTATCGAGGAATGAGGTTTGATTCTAATACAACCACTGACATGTCAGAAGGTCTTGGATCTGTGACTGAACATTGTGATATGGATGTAATAGATTTATGACTCTAAACCGTTACAAGATGTGAAGCAGATGAAGGAGGATTATCTCAACTCACAGGCCACAAAACATTTCTATTGAAACACTATCAAACTGATCTCAGTGCAGTGTAGAGCACAGCAGATCTCAAAATCAAACCTATAGGATACAGCTACGCTGTGGCCAGATGAAAACCACGTCCCTGCAAGGAGGTTTTTCAGGAAGGAAGAAGAGAAGGCTTCTGTCTCCGATGGGGTCATGAAACTCTCAGCACAGAAATGATTGCGGAAACTTTAAATTCAGGGAATAAAAAGAAAACTTCCCAAACTGCAGCAGTGAGGTTTGAACCTGGCAGCAGTGTTAAGTGCAAAAAAAGGATCAGCGTTTTAGCAAAGTGCAGCATTTTTTATTTATTTTTTTACATTTTTACAGCATTTTAGTCATTTAGCTGACACTCTCATCCAGCACCACTTACAGTGAGGTCAGCAGTAGAAGAAGCTTCAGTTCCTAGATGACCAACATTACCAGCCGCCAACAGTGAGGAGGTCAAGGGTCAAAGCCACAGCGCTCTGGCTAGATAGAACAAATGCATGTATTCACAGTATTTAACAATGACAGGCTCCTTCTAATGATGATGGACTCTGTTGTAGAAAATCATACCATTGTCTGAGGTGACATTCTTGACAGTCATTTGGCCTCCGTTAGCCAGCCCTCCTCTCCATAACAAAGAGCCGGGTCACCTGACGCCCTAACTTCACCCACTTCACTCAGCAGCCTCCCAGCTAAAGTAAACAAACTGTTAATTCATGCTAATTCACCATAACCTATTGCCCCGTCCATATAAATTCCTCCCTCTGTCTCTCCCTCCCTCCCTCCCTCCCTCCCTCTTTCCCTCCCTCCATCTCATTTAACTCATTTGACATTTGACATTTTGGGTGTTTTAGCTGACACTCTTATTCAGGGTTCGATTCCTAGATCACCAGCACTGATCATAAAGTAGTGCAGCAAATGTTGATGGTCGCTCTATTCTGACCGATTGTGGGCGGGGCCTCTACGTAGCAGTCTGCAGCTACAAATGTTTTACCAAGAAAACTAAGCGATGTATTTATATAAATCATGTATTTTGTACTGCTTTGTTATTGGTGTTTGTTTAAAATAGCTAACTAACAAGCGCTAAATTAGGTAGCATTGACTGAGAATAAACAGACATGACTTCAGAGCTTCCCATCGATCCAACGATGATGCATTTATTCCTGAAGTCTTTCGAATAAAGGTTGGAGAGAACTGGGAAGCTTTGAACGTCTGGAATCAACTTGCCAGGTAGAAACAATTGGCCAACAAGGACACCTGATTGGCTGTTGACGTGACTGCCGTGTCCAACTCTTCACATCGGCCGAGTTTCCCTGGTCGCTCTGCTCTGTGGGAAATCAATGGACTTCTGGTGACTTGTTGATCACACAGTATGCAGATGACAGGCTTCTTCCAATGATGATAGACACCACTGATGAAAGTCATACCATTGTTTCAGGTTCTTATCCAGAGTGACTTACAATGGGAAGTAGATTAAGCTTTTATTCCTTCATCACCAACAAGCAACCAATAGTAAAGAGGTCAAAGGTCAGAGCCATGGTGCCCTGATAACGAATGGAACAATTATTCTCGTGCCCCTAGACTGGTCACGTATGACCAAATTTTCACCTGCATCAACATTTCGACCTGGGTGATCAGATCAGATCAGAATCAGAATCAGAATCAGAATCAGAATCAGAATCAGAATCAGATTGTAATTGAATGGAACAAAAAGCAGATCAGATCCAGGTAGAAACGCAACCACGACGCATTGAAGATCCAATCAATGAACCCAGAGGCGGTCAGAGACATCCGACTGTATTAATAACTACTAAATGCAGGAAGTGTCCGATCCACATTCAGCACAGGACTAGAAACAACAACAATAAACTTATTTTATCCAACAGGGAAGCGCACTGAAATGAAACCAGGCAGCTCAGACTGTAACAAACACTTACTGTCAAGGTTTTAGTTGTGTTAAGTTTCATGTTATCTTATGTTACGAGAGGAAATGCTACAGATCGAGCAGCAACGTGCATGTTGGCGAGGGAAATCAGATTTCACTTTTCCATGTCAGATGTGAATTTAATCCAGTTGAATCACATGCACACACAATCCAGTCACAAGACGCATGTTAAAGCAAGAGCAGAGAAATGGAGGTAAAGAAATAAAAAGGTGGAGACGTAGTTTTTAAATCAAGGAGGAGATATTTCCTCTTTTCTCCTCCTCCTGCCAGAGTGAACAGGATCATTCATCCTCTTATCAGGTGAGTCCTCCCCCACCTCCTCCTTTACCTCCCTCTCTCTCCTGGCCTTTGTCCCCTCCGACAATGGGGTGATCAGGGAGGGGAGTGGAGGGGGTGAAGGGGCAGTAAAAGGAGGTGGTGTTGATCCTTCGTTCTTTACGGAGAGGCGGTTCAGGTAAAAAGGGTCCTTCTTCTCCTCTCCCACTGCTTTGTTGCAGCTTTGGAAGTACAATGAAGGGGTTTGTGTGTGTGTGTGTGTGTGTGTGTGTGTGTGTGTGTGTGTGTGTGTGTGAGACCCCCCCCAAAACACACACACACACACATTGAACACAAATCACATGTGCTAACCACACAAGCAACTTCAGTAAGTTGCAGCACAAAACACAACTCTAATATTTCAATATATTTACAGTAGGTAGACACACACACACACACACTACATAGACACACACACTACAAAGTCACACACACACGCGCGCACACACACGCGCACACACACACACACACACACACACACTACATAGACACACACACTACAAAGTCACACACACACGTGCACACACACACACACACTACATAGACACACACACTACAAAGTCACACGCACACACACACACACACACACACACACACACACACACACACACACTATATAGACACATACACCCTGAGGTTAGCTTGTCGGTGACCCAGGCGAGGCGAGGACCCAGGGGGCCACGGAGCTGTCAGCGCCCCAGGGAAGGGCTCTGAGAGCTGGGGGAGAGAGTCACCTGTGTCCCCCTCCTCCCCCCTCTCCTCTGGACAAGATCAGAGGGCTGAGAGTGGAAGGTGAGGACTGAGGACTGCTTTGGTCCCACACTCAGTACTGAACTCAAACACAACACTGATACACTGAAGTCAAACAGTGAAATACTGAATGACAGTATGAAGGCAGCAGCAGTGGAACATACGGAGACACAGCAGAAGAAAACCACGTAAGATATATGAGAATAATAATAATAACTGAAGAATAAGGGAATACTAATAAATGAACACTAGTACAACAACAACTACTACTACTACTACTACTACTACTATTACTATTAGAGAGGCTCAGGAGGAGCTTCTATTGTTTTTATATTGCACATTCTTTGTGCACATGTACTACACACCTGACTCTCTACTGCTTATTTTGATATTGCCATATTGTCTTTATATTTATTTTATTGTTAATATTTCCTGTTGTATCTCCTAGTTTAGCCCCTTTTCCTTTTCAACTCTCAGCATAGTGATCCAGTATACCACCGTGTATCACTAGAACTGAGTATGTGACAAATAAACCTTTGAAAGTTGAAACTGAACTACTAACAATAAATACAGCAAACATCAAACTATTAAAACAACGAGACTTCATAAGGGATGAAGGAGAGAAAGAAAGTTGGAGAATGTTAGAGAGAAAGAAAACAGTGTGTGTGTGTGTGTGTGTGTGTGTGTGTGTGTGTGTGTGACCTGCAGTGCTCTGAAAGGGAAAGGCTCCATTAGAGCTCACCTGTCCTGACCCCTCTAGGTATGTCTACCTTCCTTTCATTCATCCCTTCATTCATTCATCCCTTCCTCCCTCCTTCACGGTGAGCTACTGGCCCGGGGCAGAGCTTTGAAGTCACACTATATCTGTGTGTGTGTGTGTGTGTGTGTGTGTGTGTGTGTGTGTGTGTGTGTGTGTGTGAGAGAGAGTGTGTGGAAGTAGTGTGTATGTTGCACAACAAATGGTGCTTGCTTGTTTGTTTCAGAGTGTGTGTGTGTGTGTGTGTGTGTGTGTGTGTGTGTGTGTGTGTGTGTGGATTTAACTAGTGTTGTATATGTTTTGCCCAAGGTGTTTGTGGAACTATTGTCCCCAGCTAAATCTAGCATGGATGCACAGGAATCTTTGTGTGTGTGTGTGTGTGTGTGTGTGTGTGTGTGTGTGTGACGGTAAAATCCCTGTCAGCTCAGTAGATGTTATCTCGGTTTTTGTCACGGCAACTAATAGGTGTGTGTGTAGACAACTTATCTTTGCAAGTAAAAACAATTTGTGTCAGTCTGACTGTGTGTGTGTGTGTGTGTTGTGAGAGTGACTGAATTCTGTGTATTCTGACAGAATTCAGTCACTCTCTGTGTATTCTGTGTATTCTGTGTATTTTTCACCCCCCCCCCCCCTTTCCACCACTGT
>JAXDDX010000066.1:1352500-1355000 GCA_034670405.1 Hoplostethus atlanticus | reverse complement strand
GGGAGAGAGAGAGAGAGAGAGAGAGGGGGAGAGAGAGAGAGAGAGAGAGAGGGGGGAGGGAGAGAGAGAGGGGGGGAGGGAGAGAGGGGGAGAGAGAGAGAGGGAGGGAGTACTAGGAGCATCACCATGACCTGCTAACACACATCAGAGATAGGCCACGATGACAGAGGACTCTGTGTGTGTGTGTGTGTGTGTGTGTGTGTGTGTGTGTGTGTGTGTGTGTGTGTGTGTGACCTAAAACCCCATGCAGGTTCACCCTCGTACATCTGGTTACGCGGTAGCTGAATGTATGAATGTATGAAAAACTGGCTTGTGACTGGGAGGTTGCTGGTTGGAATCCCCAAACTGGCTGGTAAAAAGCTGGAAAGTGAAGGAGTAACTACTGCCCTTGAGCAAGGCACTGAACCCCCAGCTGGCCCCGTGGAGCTGCTGTGGTTGGACTGGGACCAGAGCAGGAAGGGACCGATCAAACTGGAACATCTGTCATGAGAAATAAACTAAAACTATCAAGATCTTCCTCTCTGGTTTCTTTGGTATCAACAGGTGAGGAAGTAACCGCCTGTCCTGCCAGGTAACCAGGTAACCAGGTAACCAGGTAACCAGGTAACCAGGTAGCTTTTATTGAACTGTCCTTATCGAGCTGGCAGCTAAAATAGAATGAAACTTTTCACTGAAAGAATTTTGTGATTAATGTAAAATAATATAAATAAACAAATAAAACTCAAATAAATAAATTCAAAATGTAAAAATAAATGTAAAAAATAATAAATACAAATAAATACAAATCATTTTCACAATGTAATTTTCCCTGTTTTATTGAAATGATAGTTATTGATTGTAGCAGAAAAAGCAGCTGGTGTTGAGTGTTACTGCTCTCTGTTCATGCTCTCCTCTCATTCACATCACTCTGTCTCACTCGTTCTTTATCCCTCATTTCCTCGTTCCCTCGTTCCCTCGTTCCCTTGTTCCCTCATTCCTTTCCCGTCTGCTTTACCTGATGAGAAAGCGAGTCAGGGTGAATATTTCATGGGACACTGGTGTGAGAGGCTGGCAGGTACAGCAGAGATCTAACGTTACATAGAGAGGGAATACTAGCACGCAGGTACAAACACACACACACACACACACACACACACACACACACACACACACATCCTCAAAATGTTGTTTTCCAGGCTCATTGTTATCTGGTTCAGTTGGGCTGAAAACCATCTAATGCGATGACAATACGCCTGTCTGGAAACTCCTGGAAAGTGACCTGCTTGTAAAGTTCCCTGACTCAGAGAACATCAGCCCAGCCTCTCCCTGCCTGGAACACAACGCTCTAAACTCTGAGGTGTTCCAGGAACTCCAAGCAACGTGGGAAAGATCAGTACAAAGGGAGAAATAGTTTGTAGTAGAGCCGGTGTGATACAAACTGAAAGGTTGTACATTTGAGCCAGGCCCTCCGCTGGGTTTCAGTTCCCTGCATGTGGTCACTCACACACACACACACACACACACACACACACACACACACACACACACACACACACACACACACACGTGTTGGGTAACAGCTGATCCAGAACTTTCAACCATTTCTCAACGTCAGACCACGGAAACATCTCACACTTAGCACACCTAAATGCTGCCTTTCTGTGTGTGTGTGTGTGTGTGTGTGTGCAAGTATGTGTGTGTGTGTGCAAGTATGTGTGTGTGTGCGCATAGACGAAATGGGATATTAAACCTGTTTTTGCTTTGTCATTGAGTATTGTGGATTGTGTGTATTGGAGTATTGTGTGTAGATTGATGAGAAACAGTCTGAAACAGAATGTGGAAAAAAGGGTTTGAAAAACTTTCCGTATGCACTGTATGTACGTCCATGCACGTGCACGTGTGTGTGTGTGTGTGTGTGTGTGTGTGTGTGCGTGCATGTATGTTTTATTTTGTTCATGTTGTTTGTGATTGTGTCTGTCTGGCTGAAAGTGTGTGTAGGATTGTCTGTGTGTGTGTGTGTGTGTGTGTGTGTGTGTATGACTGAGCAACCACACTATGAAGACGTCACAGTAAAGACGTCAGGGTATGTTCGGTGCTTTCCACTCCTATATTTTAGTCTGACTGAAGAAAGAAGTATGGCTATGTTTGTATATATATATATGTTATGTGTGTTTATGTGTGTGTGTGTGTGTGTGTGTGTATGTATTAGTCACTGACTGACCGAACAGTCTTGGCCAAGACGTCCACAAACCACCATGGAAAAACACAAGTGACAAACTGTAATTTATTTTGGTGTTAATCATGATTACTGTGGTTTTCCAGCCGTAGAGCAGCCGTCATGTCATTCAACTAAATGTTCATATAGTTTATAGTTTCATTCAAAATCAAAGTTTCATATTAACCATTTCAAGAATACAATATTAATACTCTATTGAATATTGTATTGGCTATTTTAAGACCTTTGCTTTCAAAATAGAAACTTTAGAGGATGTCTCTGTATTTTCAAATGTTGCACAATGAA
>JAXDDX010000066.1:1330000-1347500 GCA_034670405.1 Hoplostethus atlanticus | reverse complement strand
TGACACGTGGTGCAAGGCATAAAGTAGAGACACAAATACTCAGGCAGTGTGGTTGGCAGACAGTGTCCCACAGGAGAGCAAAACTAAAGAGACCTCATATTTCTACCTTTTATTTCCTTTTAACACCAAGATGAGACTAAAGGGATTTCCTCCTGATCCTCCAATTCCACTCAGGAGAATCAACCACATACCAGATCATGTTGATCTGATCACAACAACAGATCTCCACATGATCTGAGATAACGCTCCTGGATATGAAACCATGAGATCAGAGGAAGATCTCAAAGAAAACTCAACACTGTTGCATCTTCCTGTTTCCTCCAGGAGGCCAGCAGCCAGACAGTAGAGCTGATGACCGTTATATCAGTCACATGGTGGCATCTTCACACCGATCTCAGAAAGGTTCAGGATCCTTTCTCTCTCTGTCGTCTCCTCATTGCTCCTCAGGAGAAACATTTCAGATGGAGATCACAGAATGATGACTCTGAGCTGAAGCGTTTCCCTCTGAGTGAGGCGGTTGACGTCAACATTACTAAAGCGTTTATTCCCTTTAATTTTCGCCTCACTTTCTGAATCACCCTGGATCGTGACGCAGAGGATTCGGACGTGAGATCCTGTGTTTTGGTAAATAATGAGTGACGTCCGCGGTGATTCTGCACTGTGGGAAGTGATCGAAAGGTTATGCAAAAAGACCAGAGTGTGGGATTACAGCAGATGAGCATCGTGTGGTCAACGGTTGTGTAAAAGTATGTTGAAAGTGAGTGAAGACACAGTGAAAGACAACACATGTTGGGTTACAGCGTTGGCACATCGACAGGCCACACACACACACACAGACACACACCACTTTCACAAACATTGTTGGGCCTACTCCAGTTCCTGCTCCGGACCCTTGACTTCCTGTCCCACAGGAAGTAGGTCAGTTGTCTGCTTTTGCGTGAGAAAAAGAAGGAACTCTCGGTGATGTTATTCCCACACAGACAACTGAAATAACCGGAGTCGTATTTTGGCCATTTTTTCTCACACTGCTCATCTTCCGAAAAGAAAGCAGAAGTGTGTTTTAGGGAAGGTGCTGTGACTCATCGTCTCTCCAACACCGTCTAGTGTCTAATGACTCATCAGTGTGCGTTAGTTTTATTGTCACACAATAACGGTTCTTTTTTGTTTCGATGGAAAAACCGCAGCAGAAAGCTTCTGTGTTTTCAGGAACAATGACAACGACAACAGCCGTTCACACCAGGCGACAGAATCACACACCACCTGATTCTGATTCCAGATCAGTTTACATTTACATTCTTACAAGGGTGACTGATAGAACTTGAGACTTCTTTCAATTTATTTGTAATTGTGAGGTTTTTTCCTCCCAATAGATTGTAAGGCAGCTTGGAGCAAGTGGAGTTGAGACTCTAACAGACTCTGTTTTACAGCCCTTTATTACGAACAAACCTCCAAGGACTTCACAGGCCTAACTAGATCAGATTGATAGACAATCAAATATTGACACACAGTTGATGCAGAATGTAGACAACAGAATACATTACATTACATTACATTACAGTCATTTAGCAGACGCTTTTATCCAAAGCGACTTACAATAAGTGCATTCAACATAGGTAGGCAAGAAAACTACTAGTCACCAGAAATCGTAAGTGCATTTCCTTCCTAAACAAGCAACTAAGAGCATAACTAGTGTTAAGGTAAGAGTGCAATAAGTTAGCAACCTACTATATCTTAAACAAATGAGACAAATAAGAGAATCAAATAAACAAGAGCTAAGACAAATAAGTGAACCAAATAAGCAAGAGCTAAGACAAATAAGTGTATCAAATGAACAAGAGCCAATAAACAAGAGCTCAGACACATAATTGACGACATAATATTGCTGAATCTGAATGAACGCCTCAGGTGACGTTCAGGCCAAACTAAATCAGCTGTACAACAAGCTGTTACAGGATACGATCAGAAGAAAAGTGCAAAATAAAAGACGACAAACTACATCAAAGAGTTGTGTTATCTGCATAGCACAACAGCTAATGCTTTGCCAATTTGCTAACGGTGCTAAATGCTAAATTCATGCTAATCCCAGGATGATGAGTCACTGAAGCAGCTAATGCTTTGCTATTTGCTAATCAAGCTAAATGCTAAATTCATGCTAATCCCAGGGTTATGAGTCATTGCGGTAGCTAATGCTTTGCTAATTGCTAGCTGAGCTAAATGCTAATTTCGTGCTAATCCTCACCGATGAGGGTGATGAGTCATTGAGATGATGATAGCAGCTGCCCCGTACGTCTTTATGTGTGTCAGGGGATTGGGAAATAATCACCGCAGATTACAGATGTACGCTCAGTCAACATTAATCATTTTAAATGGTAATCAAAGCTTCGTTCTCATCAGCGGTGACCGGTGACGTAATGATGCAGACTGGCCGCGGTAGTTTTCCCACCAGTTGACCAGACCTACCGTGCACACTCACTAGTTCAGGTTTATTTACTGAGA
Organism: Hoplostethus atlanticus; assembly: GCA_034670405.1. Taxonomy (NCBI): domain Eukaryota; kingdom Metazoa; phylum Chordata; class Actinopteri; order Trachichthyiformes; family Trachichthyidae; genus Hoplostethus; species Hoplostethus atlanticus. Next base: position 1,345,004 of record JAXDDX010000066.1, on the reverse strand, counting down.
TCGTGACAAACAGGATTGTCACAAAGTGTTTTACAGAAGGACTGAACCTAGAGTGTGTTGTGTAGTGGGTCAGATCAACAGTACTTTACTGTCCTGTTTGTTTATCTCTTGTTATGTTTATCATGCATGAACATTTGGCTGTTGAAGTCTGACTCCAGCACAGAGACAAAAACTCCATGTAAGCAGAGGGATGATCCCTTCAAACACAAACTAATGGTCTGCTAATGGATTCCCCCCAAAACTTTCCCTGCAGACAGACATCATATGTCAAGTAGACCGACTAGCAACTAGCATGAAAAAGGTCTAAACTCATTTGGATTTCCTGTTTGTTTGTTTTTTGTTGGCGACTGAAGTCAGACCAGCACAAAGACAAAAACTTCACATATACAAGGGAAGATCCCTTCAAACTCCAACTAATCGTCTTGCAATGTGGATTTTCCCGAACCTTTCCTCAGACAGACATGCCGGGTCAAACAGCCCGAGTGTCAAAGCGTGGAAAAAGCTCTCTCTGCTCCGGTTGGTTAGTCAGAGATCCAAAGCTTTTTTCACTCACTTTTGTGGCTTAGGCAGTTTTTGTTTTGCTTTTCTGCTTTCTTATTCTCATGGATTTGTTTTGTATGTACGTTTGTCTATTGCAGTCAGAAACACCATCAAGGGAAATATTCCATGTAAGCAAAGGGAGGATCCCTTCAAATGCAGACTAATCCTCTTGCAATCTGGATAACTCTCCCACAGTCCTCATAACTGTTTAGCTCTTCTGGGACCAAATTAAAGAGTTTTCACGTTGCCGAGGGCCGGCTGCATGCTGCTGTCTTTGTAGGGGCCCTGTCTGGGGCCCTATCCGCACAGACCTCATGTAATTAATGAATTACCCCCAAACCTCGGCATCTCGCACAGGATAATGAAATTTTCTGAAATCACCAGAGCCCCATTTATAAGTTTTACAATTTATCACTTCATACACACAGTTGGCACAGAAAGCATTCAAAACCCTCCTCTATGGGTAACACTACTCGGGGAGGAAGATAGAAATCCTACGTCTCGAAGAAGAAAACAAACAATTTACAGCTGAAATTGATTTTGATGTGCAGGCATGGCAGACTTGATCCTGACCTCCGGGGTCTCAGCAGCATCGGCCTGGACTTGTGTGTGACGTCCTGTATTGTCACTGCAGTGTGCATTCATTTCCCATACCTCCATAAAACTATATATAACTATATAATGGCTTCATTATGTGCCCGGGAGCGAGGATCTGTGAGTTGGTTTGTGTGTAACTCTCTCTGTGAGTTGATCGGTTACAGTAGGAGTCACACCAGCATGAGCAGCTCTAGGTCGGTGCGCGATGCGTTCACTGACCAGCTGAAGTAGGTGATTTTATAACTGTAGTGGCTCAGTCAACGCAGGAACTTTGGAGGACGTAGTTTCATTCAAAATGATTCTATATGGGACTTTAGACTCCATTCTGATATTTTTTTAACTGTCTTTTATTCATAAAGTACACGATACCCTCCTGACAGCGCGGCTGTCTGACCCCCGGTCCTAACTGGAGGTTTTACGGTTCTGTAGGTTGTAGAACGAAGAGCAGGGCTAACGGGTCCTGCATCTGAACCAGCCACGTTTTGCCCTGGGCCAACTCTTAGCGTGGGATTAAGGCTAACAACTGGCCAACAATGAGCCATGTGAGAGGACTTTGATTTCATACTGAACTGCAGATGTTTGTTGTGTCTGTTGTGTAATCTGCGTGTTAGGAGGCAGAAAAACGTCAACCGCTGCAGCTTGAGGAACTAGACACACCACATGCCAATCATTCACTGCTTTCTCCTTTTTTGGCCTCTGCAGGCCGCCTTGGCTGTGGTTGCCAGATCTGAGGGGAAAATCCCCCTCAAACATGACCAGGCTATTGATGGAAAAATGGCTACCAGACCAGAGAAGAGGAAGGCAGGGGAGGAAGCGACACGCTGCTCTTTGATGGGGGTCAGTGTGTGTACGCATATATGTATTTGTGTGTGTGTGTATATATACATTTGTATGTATATGTATATGTATATGTGTGTGTGTGTGTGTGTGTGTGTGTGTGTGTGTGTGTGATTGTATATGAGTGTCTGTGCACCTTGTTGTCTGCCATAGTGCCCGTGAGCATCCACTGTTTATATACACAGCCCTGAGCTTTGGGGGGGTCATAGTGTGTGTGTGTGTGTGTGTGTGTGTGTGTGTGTGTGGCGGAATAGGGGGGGTTGGAGAGGCTAGGGGACCGTGGGTTTCCGTGGTTAACCCCTAAACGTTTTTATTTTGGGGGGGCATCGGCGCGGGTGTGTGGGTGCTTTATGGGCGCTTTATGGGCGCCGATGCACAGGAACCAGAAGGGGAGGGGAGGAAGTAAAGGATGGGGGAGGGGGGGGAGGGGGAGGAAGTAACCCCCCTTTCAGAAACACCCTCACACCACCGGAGGAGAAGACTGCTGGACCACAGACCACCCAGAGAGATGATGGAGGGAGATGGAGACAGACAGACAGACAGACAGACAGACAGACAGGGAGATAGGAGAGAGACAGACAGACAGACAGAGATGTCTCATCTCTGTCTGTCTGTCTGTCTGCAGAGTAAGGCAATTCAATGTATGTTGAAGTTGGTGAAAAGGAAAATGAGAGAAAGAATGAATGAATTCTAAGAAAGAATTCGTAGAGAGTAGAGAGACAAAATTAGATGATTAGAAGAGACAGAAAAGAAAAAGAAAGAATGAATCAAAGAAAAAATATGAGAGAGAAAGAATGAAAGAAAAAATAAATAATTTGGGAATGAAAGAAAGAAAGTTGACAGACAAGTGAGAAATGAGACTGAGGGAACGAAGGAGGCAAGGAAGAAAGAAAAGGTAGATGCAGGTAGAGAGAAAAACGAGGCAGAAAGTGAGACGGGGGTCGAGGTTGAGGTCGAGGTCGGAAGAGATGAGACCGAAATAAAGAATAAAAGAAAGAAAGAATGAATGAATAAAAGAAATGACAGGAAGAAAGAAAGACAGAAAGCAAGTGAACAAGAAGAATGAAGGAATAAGAAACAAGACAACAAAATGAGAGAGACAGGTAAATAGGCTGGAGAGACAGACAGTAAGGGCTGACAGACAGACAGACAGACAGACAGGCAGACAGACAGACAGGCTGTCAAGTCGGATAGAAAGATCACTCCTGTGACTTCCCTGGTTCCATGTGTTGTGTGTTGAACCAGACCAGATCACAGAGCCAGAGCGACGATCCCAGGAGGGAAAGCCTCAGTCCTGTTGTCTCTCATTGCAAACATCCTCAGCGAGTCGACGGCTCAAACAATGGAGGTCTGTCCCGTCCATAAAGGCTGCATTCATCCATGGTCACTCATGGGACGAAACCATGTATCTGAAAAAAGTAAGGAAGAAGAGAAGGCGTGGTTTCTCACTGATGCCCAAGTATTGTTGAAGTGATACTCTGGGTTTTAACAGGGTTTCTACATGGAGAACAGTCAATACTGATCAATCAGTGAAGGCGTCCAGACCTCTGGTGTTAGTGGGGAGGACCTCAGTAGGTCTATGGGAGTTGATGGGTTGGTGTGTAACTCTTTCACCGAGTTGGTTGGTTGGTGGTTTGGTGTGTAACTCTTTCTGTGAGTTGGTTGGTTGGTGTGTAACTCTTTCACTGAGTTGGTTGATTGGTGTGTAACTCTTTCACTGAGTTGGTTGATTGGTGTGTAACTCTTTCACTGAGTTGGTTGGTTGGTGAGTACCTCTTTCAGTGAGTTGGTTGGTTGGTGGTTTGGTGTGTAACTCTTTCACTGAGTTGGTTGATTGGTGTGTAACTCTTTCTGTGAGTTGGTTGGTTGGTGAGTACCTCTTTCAGTGAGTTGGTTGGTTGGTGGTTTGGTGTGTAACTCTTTCACTGAGTTGGTTGGTTGGCGTGTAACTCTTTCTGTGAGTTGGTTGGTTGGTGAGTTGGTGTGTAACTCTTTCGGTGAGTTGGTTGGTTGGTGGTTTGGTGTGTAACTCTTTCAGTGAGTTGATTGCTTGGTGTGTAACTCTTTCTGTGAGTTGGTTGGTTGGTGTGTAACTCTTTCAGTGAGTTGGTTGCTTGGTGTGTAACTCTTTCTGTGAGTTGGTTGCTTGGTGTGTAACTCTTTCTGTGAGTTGGTTGCTTGGTGTGTAACAGGTGAATCCCGGTCTGTCTCTCTGCCTGCCTGTCTCTCTGTCTGTCTGTCTCTCTCTCTCTGTCTGTCTCTCGGTCTGTCTGTCTGTCTGTCTGTCTGTCTGTCTGAATCTGGTCTGTCTCTCCAGACCCTCAGAGTCCTCATGAGGGAAACCCAGTGTGCCTCGTTCAAGCAGCTGTTGTCGTTGTTGTTTCCAGTTAATCTGATGACTGTATGGCCTATCGGATGAGTTTCCTGCATTGTTTTGAACTCAACATGTTTCTGAACTGAACTGACATCAGTTCAAAAGTTTCCAAAGCTGTTTTAGTGTGAAACGCTTGCTGGGTATCCCCGGCTCACCAAGGCTTTTACGTTTATTGTCTTAAACACCCGGTGGGTCTTTTCCCGGACAAAGATCGCTGAGGAGTTTTACGTTTCAGTTTGGAATCAACAGAAGAAGAAATGGGTAGTTAGCATGAGCAGCGATAGCCACCGTGGCTGAACAGACAAAGAAAAGAGCGCCACCTACAGGACGTCAGACTTGTGTGTGTCTGTGTCTGCCTATGAGTGTGTGTGTGTGTTTTCTGTGTGTGTGTGTACATCTATGTAGTGTATGTCTCTGTGCGTCTATGCATTTCCTCTGTCTACGTCTGCCAGTGTGTGTGTGTGTGTGCCTGTGTGTGTGTGTGTGGGTAGATGACAGGCTTGTAGCAGAGCTCTGTGTTCACCACATCAGTGTTAGCAGTGAGTGTGTGGTTTCCTCCTCCTCACCGCTGCCTCCTTCGCTCAGCCTCACGTCTCCTCACTCACTAACATGGTTAAACCTCGTTTGACGGGAGATGTTCTGTCGCATCCGTCGGTCCGCCGACAATTTGAGGCCTTATTTGAATCGGTTCAGCATCATTACAGCCCGTAGATCCTGCACATGAACATACAGCCAGCAGAACAGGCCACAACATCGTGAGAGGATACAGCAAAGACAAATAGACTGTCAAATATTTGGCTTTATTGAAGGAAAAATGACTTTAGCACAGCTGATGTCTGTTGCGTCCCTGGTCTGTCTAGTTCTTCCATTGAGATATTTCCAGTCTGATAAGATGTTTCATGGATCTGAAACATCAACGGTGAATGTCAGAAGAGAGCGAGGCCTTCGTAGACGTTCAACACCTGATCATTTGCACGTTGTTTGCATTTGTCTAATTCAGTGTTTTACTTATTTAGTTTGGCACGCCGAGTCGCTCTGCCAGTCTTGGAGTACAGATACACCGACGAAGCCTCAGGCAGGTAACTGATACTAGTGTGTGTGTGTGTGTGTGTGTGTGTGTGTGTGTGTACATAAGTGTTGTGTTTTCTCCATGTGCATATATTCTTGGCCAGCTGCCAGTTTGTCTGTATGAGGAAGTGTTAGTATGTCGCCACCTGTAGTTGATGAAAATAGAGTTTCCGACCCTGCGGGGCTTCGGGTTGACTTTGACCAACTGCCAACGCTGAGAGGGAAAAGTTAAGCAAAACACAGTGAAAGAGCTGATGGGTGCTGATGGGTGCTGATGCTTCATTCTCAGAGAACAGCGACCCCTCCTGCTCTTTGATATGGAATCAGCAACGTTATCACATGGACGTCTGTTCTGATCCAACATCATCAACCTCAACCATCATGAAGCTTCTCCATCTGCTGCTCTCAACACCCGGGGTCAGGTAGGTCTTTACCGGGAGAAACCCTCTGGAGACAGGAAGTGATGCGTTTTACGTTGCAACAGAAGAAGAACTGGGTAGTTAGCATGAGCAGCGATAGCCACCGTGGCTGAACAGACAAAGAAAAGAGCACCACCTACAGGAACTCAAACTCCATCAACAGGAAATTCAAGGAGAAAGACGTCACAGTACTGGACACACTGTTTGATTGACAGGTGATCTCTGGGAAGAGCAGTGAGGGACACTACAGTGAGGAACACCACAGTGAGGAACACCACAGTGAAGAACACCACAGTGAGGAACAACACAGTGAGGAACACCACAGTGAAGAACACCACAGTGAGGAACAACACAGTGAAGAACACTACAGTGAGGAACAACACAGTGAGGAACACCACAGTGAGGAACACCACAGTGAAGAACACTACAGTGAAGAACACCACAGTGAGGAACACCACAGTGAGGAACACCACAGTGAAGAACACCACAGTGAGGAACAACACAGTGAAGAACACTACAGTGAAGAACACCACAGTGAGGAACACCACAGTGAGGAACACCACAGTGAAGAACACCACAGTGAGGAACAACACAGTGAAGAACACTACAGTGAAGAACACCACAGTGAGGAACACCACAGTGAAGAATACTACAGTGAGGAACACCACAGTGAGGAACACCACAGTGAGGAACACCACAGTGAAGAACACTACAGTGAGGAACACCACAGTGAGGAACACCACAGTGAAGAACACCACAGTGAGGAACACCACAGTGAGGAACACCACAGTGAAGAATACTACAGTGAGGAACACCACAGTGAGGAACACCACAGTGAGGAACAACACAGTGAGGAACACCACATTGAGGAACACTACAGTGAAGAACACCACAGTGAGGAACACCACAGTGAGGAACACCACAGTGAGGAACACCACAGTGAGGAACACCACAGTGAAGAACACCACAGTGAGGAACACCACAGTGAAGAATACTACAGTGAAGAACACCACAGTGAGGAACACCACAGTGAAGAATACTACAGTGAGGAACAACACAGTGAGGAACACCACAGTGAAGAACACTACAGTGAGGAACACCACAGTGAGGAACACCACAGTGAGAGACGAAGATGGAGACTGGATAAAAAGAGGATCTTGCACATTTCCACTTTATACATGAAGGAGTTCAATAGGAAAATGCTTTATGACTGATGTTGTTTTTGAAGGCCGATACTGATATCTGATATTTTGGATCAAAGCTGCTAATAGCTGATATTTTGTGCCGACATTCAATGTCTTTAAATTTCACCATTTTCATGCCATGACATCATGCAACAATAAAACTGTACAAATGAGGGTTAGGGTCAGAGAAGTGAGCTTTCCAGTGGAAGGTTGCCGGTTCGAGTACCTGGACCGGCTGGGAAAAGCAAACCAGAAACAGTCATGAGCAAGGCACTGATGGAGTGGAAACAGGAAGAGAAGACAAGGAAGGGAGAAGATGGAAAGATAGAGAGAGAGAGGAGGTGAAAATGGGGAAGAAAGAGAGAAAGAAAAAGAAAGAAAGAAAGGAAGGAAGGAGAGAAGAGAGGTCATCCTGCCTCAAAGGTTCAACAGGATTCCCACTGGTCTGTATTCCAGACTGGGTCGGTCATCGAATTTCACAACTGGGTCACCTCACGGGAATACAAGCAGAACATATTTTCCAACTTGTTTCACACATTTGTTGCATTAGATGATTTTCAGTGGAAACCGGACCGGAAAACAACATTAACGAACCAGGAAGGAATCAGATTAGGTCATGGATGCGCTTCGACTTCGGAAAAGTCGCGGAACGTCAGGACCACGATGGCAACACCCCCCCCCCTTCATCTCCCAACTTTCCTATCACTCTCCACTGTCTAAAACAAAAAGCAGAAATGCCTTAAAAACAGAGAGAGAGGAAGAGGAAGGAACGAGGGAATAAGAGGAAGATGAGAGGGAGGAGAGGTGGAAAGTCCCATATTAGATCCAGATCAGTTATTTCCACATCTGTCTGTCTGTCTGACTCAGACTGCTATCATACAGCCTGGACACAAGTCAGGTGACTACAGTGCATGCAGCATATACACAGAACATGCACACACACATATACACACACACACACCAACACAGAACAGGAATAAACACAGAGACGTCAGTCAGATCAATTTGATTGATTCATTTGTCACATTGCTGCTGAATGAATCTGGTTGTAATCTGGTTAAATCAACATTAAGTGAAGAGAAAATAGTCACCAACTCATACAAGGGTCCCGGTAGATCAGTGGCACTGGTGCTCCAAGCCAACACTGACACTGACATATAGTAGTGTTAGCATGGAGCCTGCTATCACTCAACATAGTGTATGCTAAAGTGTTAGCATGGAGATTGCTATCACTCAACATAGTGTATGCTAAAGTGTTAGCATGGAGCCTGCTATCACTCAACATAGTGTATGCTAAAGTGTTAGCATGGAGATTGCTATCACTCAACATAGTGTATGCTAAAGTGTTAGCATGGAGACTGCTATCGCTCAACACAGTGTATGCTAAAGTGTTAGCATGGAGCCTGCTATCGCTCAACATAGTGTATGCTAAAGTGTTAGCATGGAGATTGCTATCACTCAACATAGTGTATGCTAAAGTGTTAGCATGGAGCCTGCTATCGCTCAACACAGTGTATGCTAAAGTGTTAGCATGGAGCCTGCTATCGCTCAACATAGTGTATGCTAAAGTGTTAGCATGGAGCCTGCTATCGCTCAACATAGTGTATGCTAAAGTGTTAGCATTGAGCCTACTATCACTCAACATAGTGTATGCTAAAATGTTAGCATGGAGCACCAGAGCATCCGATCTGCCGGGGACACGTGGATGATTTTGGTGACGTTGACCAACGGGCCGACGTCACAAAAGCTTGGTTCATTCCTTCAAGTGTTTCATGCCAATGAAGCGCCTGTGAATTCAAATTGAATTCAGCTCTGAAGACACTCCGTGAGAGAGACGTGGCTTGTTCCTCTATGAAAGATCAATTCTGGGTTACAAGTGGTAATAATCAGGTTTTGAGTGCCGGTGTGGCGTGCTTCCTGCAGGGTGAGTCCAGCAACAGGCCAACGTGGAAAGTCACTTTTCCCTAAACTTTAAATGTCAACCAGACTCTTATCTGCTGCCTACGGACCCCTGAGTGGTCACGTGACCAATCAGGGGCTCCACTGGATATTTGTCATAGTTTCGTAACATTAGATGAATGAGACATCTGGTCTCGGTTTGTTCTGATTTCTTGTAAATTATCGTTATTCTACTGAAACATTTTGAAAGCATTCAGACGCTCCAACACATGACATGTTGTGTGCATGTGTGGGTGTGCTTCTGTGTTGCACGTGGATGTGTGTGGTTCTGTGTGTCTCCGGTTGTGTGTGTGTGTGTGACTGGGTTGTGTGTTTTGTGCATGTTTGTGTGCAGACTTGTGTGTGTGTGTGTGTGTGTGTGTGTGTGTGTGTGTGTATATCTCTGTTTCTGTGTTGCGTGTGTTTGCAGACGTGTGTGTTTATGTCTGTGTTGTGTGTGTGTGTACGTGTGTGTACGTGTGTGTACGTGTGTGTACGTGTGTGTACGTGTGTGTAGACATGTGTTTGTCTGTGGTTTGGCTGACTGTGTGGGCCTCACTGTACACACGCTTCTCTCTCTCTCTCTTCTAAGAGGAAGAGATTGTTGCATTTATTTCAGATAGCCTTTCATTTTGGTTTTGCTTTTACTTACAAGCTCCAATCCAACCAGAACTTTCTCTCCTGTTTCCTCCCCAGTTGGCTCTCCGTCCCTGCAGTCTTAAAGGAGCTGTATGTATCATGTCAACATGTCAACATGTCAACATGTCTACCTTGGTATAATTATGTCTTTGTCTCTCCTGAAGAGGATCAACATGTTGAAGTGATTTCTCCATCTTCCTTTCTCTCCTTCCTCCATCTGCCGTCTCCAGAAACTCTTTATCTTTAGCTCCGTTAGCGCTGGAAGAACAGCGCCCTCTTCCTGTTTGGTGCCGTAAAGCAATCCAGCAGATTTCCCTCCAAATCGACCCGGTGGACACAATGTAGAATGAGAGTAGAGGCTGGTAGAGGCTGGTAGAGGCTGGTAGAGGCTGGTAGAGGCTGGTAGAGACTGACAGGCTGGTAAAGGTTGACAGGCTGGTAGAGACTGGTAGAGACTGACAGGCTGGTAAAGGTTGACAGGCTGGTAGAGGCTGGTAGAGACTGACAGGCTGGTAAAGGTTGACAGGCTGGTAGAGGCTGGTAGAGACTGACAGGCTGGTAAAGGTTGACAGGCTGGTAGAGGCTGGTAGAGGCTGACAGGCTGGTAGAGGCTGGTAGAGGCTGACAGGCTGGTAGAGGCTGGTAGAGACTGACAGGCTGGTAGAGGCTGGTAGAGGCTGACAGGCTGGTAGAGGCTGGTAGAGGCTGGTAGAGGCTGACAGGCTGGTAGAGGCTGGTAGAGGCTGGTAGAGGCTGACAGGCTGGTAGAGGCTGGTAGAGGCTGACAGGCTGCTGGTGGTGGAGTTATACTGATGACTCTACAGTAATGTGGTTTATTGATGGTAAAATGTAAACTTCCAGGAATACATCAGAAGGTATTCCAACTTGTTTCACGCATCCGTTGGATTAGCTGGCAAACAACACGAACAAACCAGAGAGGAAGAATCAAAATCATGGAATCAAACCCCTAACCCTGAATGTGTTAGTGTCTTGCTCTTCCTATTGACCTACACTGAGGGAATCGAACCCCTAACCCTGAATGTGTTAGTGTCTTGCTCTTCCTATTGACCTACACTGAGGGAATCGAACCCCTAACCCTGAATGTGTTAGTGTCTTGCTCTTCCTATTGACCTACACTGAGGGAATCGAACCCCTAACCCTGAATGTGTTAGTGTCTTGCTCTTCCTATTGACCTACACTGAGGGAATCGAACCCCTAACCCTGAATGAGTTAGTGTCTTGCTCTTCCTATTGAGCCAGAAAAACAAACGCCAAAGACAGAAATATTGGGGGCGTGGCTTGTCCTTTGGAATAAAAACATATAGAAGCACGACAAGTTGAGGAAACAACAAGCTGGCGGCCATTTTGTCCCAGAAGCCGGGGATCCAAACACGGGCTGTGCGTGTTGTGGCGGGCGTGGCGAGTATTTGATGTGTGGCGTGTTGAGACATTGATACTCCCCTCGCTCGTCAGTGTGGTCCCAACCAGCCTTAATTAATAGAGAGGACTGTCTCTGATCCTGATGGACAGACACTGACAGACTGGGGTGTGTGTGTGTGTGTGTGTGTGTGTGTGTGTAAGAGAGAGAGAGAGAGAGAGAGAGAGAGAGAGAGAGAGAGAGAGAGAGTGTGTGTGGAGGAAAAGCTGGTAGGAAGAGAGTGTGTGTGTGTGTATGTATATGCACCTGTGCGCAGTGTATGTATCCCTGTGTGTATGAGTGTGTCTGATGTGTGTGTATGTCTGTGGTATGTATGCATTCATGTGTGTGTGTGTGTGTGTGTTGGCCTGTCTTTGCCTGTCTGTCTCTCTTGCTGTCTATATCTGTTTTTCTGTCTTGCCTTTGTCTAGAATGGAAACACACACACACACACACACACACACACACACCTCTTCAGGTGTGTGTGTGTGTGTGTGTGTGTGTGTGTGTGTGTGTCTGGTTATTAGCGTTGGATCCCTGCTGCTTTCAATTGTGTCTGATTGAACGTGACTCATCCTGTCCAGAGCTCGGCTAATTGCTCGGCGTATTAACTGTGATTAGTCCCCATTGTTGCCTCAGTTGGGCAACCTGGCTGGTTTTCATGGTTTTGATAGGGAAAGCGGCGGCGGCGGCAGCGTGCCTGACAGCCGCCTGCAGGCCTGAGGTCACACAGATGTGATTATTTTTTTAACCCTGCGTGACTCAGAGCTCAGGGTTTCTCAACGTTTGGGTCTGTAGCGTTAGGCAAGAACTTTATGTAAGAGTTCATCTGTCTCATGAGTCTCAACCTCAACGTGTGGCGGCAACAGAGCAGAGCGTCCCTCCGGTTCAGACGCCGTAGATTCACCCTGTCTGCCCAAATGAAGTTCTGGAGTCGAGTGTCGACATTTCTCTAACCTGAGAACCGAAACTAGAAGGACAAATCACCCGAACACACTTCAACTGTTACAAACAGCTGTCATGTTTCTGGGTCCATTTAGTTTGTATTTTTCTTCTTCCTGTGGATAACCGGCCAATCGTAGACGACGTGACGTCACGTTGAGATATTTCCAGTTTGATATCAGGAAATGATCATTTAGATCAATGTTCATGCCGATGCTGATGAAGCTCTCACCCCACCACCTCCCAGCATCCACCTGTGGGCTCTGGTCTAGCCCCCCTGGGGGTTACTGCCGGTCTCTCCCTGCCTCACTCGGCTGGCTCAGTGAGGGTGATGCAACAGGCCTGACGCCAAAATACATCATTTACATTTTATTCTCATATGAAATGTCATAATCAATACGTGAGTCGGCGGACTGAAATAGTATTTGTTTGAAATTCAGCTTCTCCGTTGAGCAGGCGTCACCCGGCGTTGACAACCCGCGGAAACACAACGCCGCTACCTGCGTTGTTTAGTGAGACTGATGACACTTTATTGAAGGGATCTGAACGTAGAGATGGACTGGAGCTCCTGCGGGGTCTGTCTCAGTGGGCGAGGGCGGAGTCTGTCTCAGTGGGCGGGGTCTGTCTCAGTGGGCGGAGTCTGAGCTCCACTAGGAAAAACCACCGTGAAGTTTCTGCCTACAGACGGATTAACTCAAACTGAACGCACCGTCCACGCCCAAATACAGAGCAGAGTTCACCTCCACGCTGTGTGTGTGTGTGTGTGTGTGTGTGTGTGTGTGTGTGTGTCTGTCTTTCTGCTTACCAGCCTTGTTAACCCTCTGAACCCCGCTAGCCCGTTAACATTAAACCATTTGTCATATCTATCCTGTAAAAAGCAAAAAATTCTTGACACTTTTGCGCAACCGGAGATGCCGGATGCTTCCTGGTTGGCCCTGATTGGCCCAGAGAGGTCACATGGTCACTGTCGGCTTGTCTCATTTATTTTGCAGAAATCAAAAAAACAGATTTGAGAGTCTGGACCGTGACATCAGCTGTCTGTCTGCACTCCTCCATCCCTCCCTCTATCTCTCCTCCTGAATCCCTCCATCCCTCCATCTCCATTACTGTGTCTTTCTTTCTTTCTTCCTCATTTTGTTTGTTTGCTTCTTTCTCTTTCTGTCTCTCAGCCTCCCTTTCTAATCTTTCACTTGCTCTTCACTTCTTTCTTTCTTTCTTTCTTTCTTTCTTTCTTCTTCCTCATTTTGTTTGTTTGCTTCCTTCTTTTTCTTTATTTCTCACACTGTCTCAGCCTCCCTCTTTAAGCTTTTCTCTTTCTTTCTTTCTCTTTCTTTTTTCTCCTTTTCTTTTCTTTCTTTTCTACCTCTGTCTGTATTGTTTCTCTCTTTCAATTATTTTTACCTTAACTGTTTTCATCCATCCTTTTTCTTTATTTTTTCCATCTCTCTCCTTCCATCCTTCGTTCCTTCCATCCTTCTTTCCTTCCTTCCACCCTCCTCTGTCCCTTTCTCTCTCTTTTTTATCTTTCTCTCACTCTCATTCTTTCAGTCTATGTTGTGTCTTGGTGAACAACTGAGATGCCGACCTTTCATCCCTCAGAGGAGGAGAGTAAGAGGAGGAGGAGGTGAGGTGATGAAGAGGAGGAGGTGATGATGGTCTGTGTTTGAAGTTGGCGTCTGTCCCAAACGCAGCGAGTACACCTGGAGACCAAATTGCCAGTGTTGTCCTCTGGTGACACACACACACACACACGCACACACACACACACACACTCACACACACACACACACACACACACACACACACACACACACACTCACACACACACACACACTTCCGTCCATACTTCAAAGCTTCATGACTACAGGGCTCAGAGAGACTAAATACAGTTTACCTTCAACTCTACTGACGGATTGGCTTCCTTTGCACTCACACACCAGCGGAAACACACACACACACACACACGCACACACACACACACTTACAAACAATAGTGGGTGACAATATGTTTTTAACTGTGTGTCACTTATGAGTGTGTAAACGTGTGTGTGTGTGTGTGTGTGTGTGTGTGTGTGTGTGTGTGTGTGTGTGTGTGTGTGTTTACACTTGTTTCCGTGTCACCTCATGCATACATATATTTACAAGGTGTCCAGTTCCTCTGTCCAGGGTCAAAGGTCAAGGTGTGGGTGTTGCTATACCATGACTCACCTGACACCGCTCAACTTACCTGTGTTTACATCTGTGTGTGTGTGTGTGTGTGTGTGTGTGATGGTGTTTCATGGTGTATAGTTTTTTATTGTCGTGTTTTCACATCTTACCGTCAGCTTGAATAAAATTCAAACCACAAAAGTAAATCCTTGTAAAAATTCAAGAATCAACTGATAATGTGGTGATAGATCAAACTGATTCATCGGATGATTCAATTGAATCTGGTTCCCTGAGTGGGTTACTGGACCAAAATAAGATTATGTAACTTCAATGATCCCTGTGGGGAAACGATGCTGGTGCAGCAGGAAATAATAACAGACAAAGAAGAAGAACAGAGCAAAAAGAAGTGACATAAACACAAACAACCATTTCAACACTGAGTTTAAGGTTTTAACCACAACATCACAAGTTCAAATCTGACTCAGGACCTTTGTCACATGTCGTCCCTCTCTCTGTAAAGAAGCTTTGCAGTTGCATCAGAGATTTACCAGCAGCCACTTCTGATCCATCACAGATCCACTGGAGAATTGTCTGTTAGGTAAAGAAGTCTAAATATAAACCAACCAGCTAGAACCAGTTGACTCTCTGAACCAGGTTGTTGTGGTGTGTCTGTAGATCATCCAGTAACGTTCTCAGTAAAAGTGATCAGTGTGATCAGGTAGATTTGTCTCCAAATGTAGGTTACTGTGACTCAGTAAACTGTCTTGTCTTTAGCCCTAGTCTCTACTCCAAAACACTCTGAGTTGGAGCTGGAGAAGAGTCAGCTAGTTCACCTGAACTAACTGGTAGCTAGCTAACTAGTTACTGTTAACATGGGACTACTAGCCACTGCTAACGCTAGC
>JAXDDX010000066.1:1310000-1322500 GCA_034670405.1 Hoplostethus atlanticus | reverse complement strand
CTATAAATAACATGAGAGGAGGAGACAACCAGCGTTTCTGTTGTGGTTTCATGTTTTGTCGCTGGAGGATCCTGCAGACACACAAACATCCACAGCAGTAATTACCGTCGCCACGGACACGACGACTGACGAGCCCTCCCTCGGCCAATCACGGGCCGGGTTGGGGCTCCCCGACCCCGCCCGCCCACAGCACAACAGAGCAGACGAGCGAGCCGGCCGAGGGAGGGGCTGATGTCAGGTCAGTGTTGTGGATGTGGAATATGGGAGGGAGAGGCTGAAAGTGAGCGTGGATCAGCCGCAACAGATGAAACCAACCAAAGTGATGGTGTGTTGTAGTCTGAACCCAGCAGCTGACTTTTATCATTGGAACACTCAGGTTGTTTTTTTGTGGTTGAGTTTGTTACCACAGTTAATCCGTTATTTGTCACTTTTCAAAAATTAGAACTTTATTTTTCTTTCACATTGTTTCATTTTTCTTAGTTTAACAAAAAAGTAGAAAAAAGTGAAACTCCTGCAGCCCCTGGAGCAGACAACCTCAGTCTGATATACATGAGGCTGGTTGAGTAAAGTAACCCTCGCTGTTTTCACCCAACACTGTTTTTAAAGTGCATCCCGACTCTCCTCGTTCTGTACTTGCGTCTGTAAAAGTGAATATTTTTAGAGAGAGCCTCGTAGTTTCCGATGCTCAGCCTCGTCTGGCCCGTCGGCCGCTGGTGATGCACAATCCACATGTCACCGTCTTTAACACAGTTGTAACTGAGAGCCACGAGCCCGTTCTGCTCAAACCTCCTGACCCGGCACCGTTACATGAGCTAAATCATTCACGAGGTTTTCAGCTCTACTGTCTTTGCTGGTCAATGTAGACTGACTGATCGGCTCCAGGGCTCCTAGCTGCTGACATGCAGACCAACTCTGGTGTTTTTACACAAATCTCAACGCATCATGTTCATTTGGACTGAAATAACTGCTTTATGTGTGAAAGTCTGCTCCAGCTGGCTGTGGGCGGACGGGTCGACGGGTCGATGGGTCGACGGGTCGACGGGTCGACGGGTCGACGGGCCGACGGGCCAGACGGGTCAGACGGGTCAGACGGTCAGACAGGCCAGACGTGGCCAGACGGGTCGACGGGCCAGACGGGCCAGACGTGGCCAGACGGGTCGACGGGTCGACGGGCCAGACGTGGCCAGACGGGTCAGACGGGTCGACGGGCCAGACGGGCCAGACGTGGCCAGACGGGTCGACGGGCCAGACGGGCCAGACGTGGCCAGACGGGTCGACGGGCCAGACGGGCCAGACGGATCAGACGTGGCCAGGAGATTATTGTTCCTCTTTTCTGACATGATTATTCTTACGTTCTGTTTTCATGCTCGTTAAGTTCCTGACATGAATGTTGAAATGTGTTGTTGACTGGAACATCTGCTGTGGTCTGTTTATGTCTAGCTCGCTCTCCCTCTCTCTCCCCCTCTCTCCCTCCCTCTCTCTCTCCCTCTCTCTCTCCCCCCTCTCTCTCTCCCTCCCTCTCTCTCTCCCTGTCTCTCTGTCTGAGAAAGCATGAAAGCTGAGTGAGAGTCAACAGGTACCAAGAGGTGTATGAAGGTAGAAACCTAGAAGACAATGAAGGCCAAATGTTGAAAACCTTCTTAATTCAATTTGGGATTTAATTTAACGAAGTAACTGACAAGATTCTCCTTTAGTCTCCATCTTCGTCTCTCAGCCTCACTGTAGTGTTCTTCACTGTGGTGTTCTTCACTGTGGTGTTCTTCACTGTGGTGTTCCTCACTGTGGTGTTCTTCACTGTGGTGTTCTTCACTGTAGTGTTCCTCACTGTAGTGTTCCTCACTGTGGTGTTCTTCACTGTGGTGTTCTTCACTGTAGTGTTCCTCACTGTGGTGTTCTTCACTGTGGTGTTCTTCACTGTAGTGTTCCTCACTGTGGTGTTCTTCACTGTGGTGTTCTTCACTGTAGTGTTCCTCACTGTGGTGTTCTTCACTGTAGTGTTCCTCACTGTAGTGTTCTTCACTGTGGTGATCCTTACTGTAGTGTTCTTCACTGTGGTGTTCCTCACTGTAGTGTTCCTCACTGTGGTGTTCTTCACTGTGGTGTTCCTCACTGTGGTGTTCTTCACTGTAGTGTTCCTCACTGTGGTTCTTCACTGTGGTGTTCCTCACTGTAGTGTTCCTCACTGTGGTGTTCTTCACTGTGGCGTTCTTCACTGTGGTTCTTCACTGTGGTGTTCCTCACTGTAGTGTTCCTCACTGTGGTGTTCTTCACTGTGGTGTTCTTCACTGTGGCGTTCCTCACTGTGGTGTTCCTCACTGTAGTGTTCCTCACTGTGGTGTTCCTCACTGTGGTGTTCTTCACTGTGGTGTTCTCCACTGTAGTGTTCCTCACTGTGGTGTTCCTCACTGTGGTGTTCCTCACTGTGGTGTTCTTCACTGTAGTGTTCCTCACTGTGGTGTTCCTCACTGTGGTCTTCCTCACTGTAGTGTTCCTCACTGCTCTTCCCAGAGATCACCTGTCAATCAAACAGTGTGTCCAGTACTGTGACGTCTTTCTCCTTGGATTCTCTGTTGATGGAGTTTGAGTTCCTGTAGGTGGCGCTCTTTTCTTTGTCTGTTCAGCCACGGTGGCTATCGCTGCTCATGCTAACTACCCAGTTCTTCTTCTGTTGAAACGTAAAACGCATCACTTCCTGTCTCCAGAGGGTTTCTCCCAGGAAAGACCGACCTGACACCGGGTGTTGAGAGCAGCAGATGGAGAAGCTTCCTGATGGTTGAGGTTGATGATGTTGAGGTCCAGATCAGAGAGAGGAGAGGACAGAGATCAGAGGGAGATGTTGAGGATTATCACTCAAAATAAAGAAACCAAGCTGACTTTCTGTTTCAGTGTTGTAAAACTATAAATGGGCAGAATAAGAAAAAGAGGAAACTAACATTACAGTTTTTCTCAGTCGCTTTGGTTCATTTCTCAGATCAGAATTGAAATTCTCAAAACTCCTTGTTCAACCTCCACATCATCTAGTCACTTGTTCACATCATCAAAGCAGCTTTTATTTTCTTTTGAACAAATTACAAATGCTTTGTCACATTCATGTAAATGGTTATGTAAAACTGTCTGCTGTTTCCTACATTATCAATAGTTTATGTCATGATGATCAAAATGTATTATATTGGTTCTCTGTTGAATAGTCTCACCCCCCAGAACATCTAGGCATTAGTTCATTAAGTCATTACATGCAAAATGGTTAAACCAGTTGTCATAATCTGTCAAGCATATTTTCTATATTGTAGAATATCTGGATTTAAGTAAAATTTTTGATACTTTTCAATATTTAAAATTTAGATGAATTTCAGACTATTTAAGGACCCTTGGACATCCTGGGAAACAAGATTAAAAATAAATGTAATGCAGAAACAAACCTTCAGGTCGTCTCACCAGTTTCACAACTCATATTTCAGGCGTCAGGTGATGAAACTCAAATATTAAATATATTTAATGTTAGTCAGATAACATAGTTAGGGTGCAAAATAACAGCAGTAGAACTCAGTGAGATGCAGAATATAATATCTAATAATAACAATAATAATAATAATAATAATAATACAGTTTTTCTCAGTCGCTTTGGTACATTTCTAGAATCATCCTTAACATTTGTAAAACAGTAAGCGCATTTCTCGAAACAATTGGTACAAACAGCACCACATAATGGATTACCTGCAAAAGCCGTAACTTGTTCAAAATCCTTAGTTCATCTCTCAAAAGTAAATCTTTATGTCAGTGAACATGTCAGTCCATCAGAATGACAAGTCCTTGTGTCATTGAGTACAAACAAGAGAGTCAACATGCTTAGCCATGTTGTCAATACAACAGTTACTCTGATGGAAACTATGGTGAAGGGTTTGATGACAATGATTGAAAATACACAAGGCTGCACTTTGTCTGTATGGCAGATATCAATTACAAAAGACATTTACAACCAATAATTGTTCAAATTGTCATAATTGTCATTTTCCTAAATGTGCTAAAACATTTTCAGATGGTAACAAAGAGAAATGCTCTTTCTGTTGTGCACAAGAAACAAAATGTTGTGAAGAATTTCACAGATTGATTTGACGACTTCAACTGTCATTGGAGAATTGAGCCAAAGAAACTGAGAAAAACTGGAAGTCAAGATTCATCAATTCAGGACACATTTACAAAAAAACTCTAATAGAAATGTAGAGAAAATATGACAACTGGTTCAACCATTTTGCATGTAATGACTTAATGAACTAATGCCTAGATGTTCTGGGGGGTGAGACTATTCAACAGAGAACCAATATAATACATTTTGATCAACATGACATAAACTATTGATAATGTAGGAAACAGCAGACAGTTTTACATAACCATTTACATGAATGTGACAAAGCATTTGTAATTTGTTCAAAAGAAAAGAAAAGAAAAGAGAAGCTGCTTTTATGATGTGAACAAGTGACTAGATGATGTGGAGGTTGAACAAGGAGTTTTGAGAATTTCAATTCTGATCTGAGAAATGAACCAAAGCGACTGAGAAAAACTGTAATATAACACTGATACACATCCCCACTTCCTCTCAGTTCTCTGTACACATGCCAAATAAAGACTGAAGCCCCACCAGGCCAACAGTGAAATACTCAAATGATATTAATAATAACAAACTTTATTTGTATAGCACTTTTCAATTGAGAGAAGAAACATATTACCCAGGGTTCCCAGGGGTCATGGAATTTCTGGAAAGTCATGGAATTTAGAAAAGTCTTTCCAGACAGGGACAGTCTCATTTTAAAAAGTCAAATGTTAAGTTCATTCACCACCAACAAACCAATATTTTTGTAGTTCTGCTCCTCTTTGTTCCACGCGCTGATTGAGTGCCGATTGTTTTGGCAGTTGTTATGGTTACACGAGAAATTTAGGCTCCCATTTCGCCTCATTGGCTGTCGAATCGATGACGCTTGAAAATGAATTCTATGCTTAAAAACGGAGGCAAAGTCTGCAAACGTGCCAGGGAGATGTAAACTTCAGCAGCTTACAAGATGATATTTACAAGGACTGGGTGTCACGAGTAGACGACACACGCTAAAGGTAACAACTATAGATAAGGTAACGGTGTTGATCAGGTGGTGTGGGTGGAGGGTTGGACTGCAGGACTGGCTCTCGAGGACCAGAGTCAGATCCCTCATCTAAAGTGTGTTTGAAATGATTTTTTGCATGTCATGTTACGTTTATAGGTCATGGAAATTCAACTTTTTAGTCATGGAAAAGTCCGGGAATTTTACATTTGAGCGGGAACCCTGATCACAAACGGCCTTTTCATAAAAGTGCATTTTGAGAAGTGATTTAAAGGATGATACTGATTTTGCTGACTTGACATTTTCAGGTAGGGCGTTTCAAAGAGTGAGGGGCCCTGATGGCAAAAACCCGATCACCTCTGGTCTTCAGGCTGGACTTTGGGAAGGTCAAAAGCGCCCTGCCTGCAGAGCTCAGGTGACACTCTGGCTCATGGGGGGTTAGAAGGTCAGTGATTTAACTGGGGGCCACACCATGTAGAGCCCTGGAAGTTCAATGTAGGACCTTAATGCAGCAAGTGGTAAATGAACAGTATTACCCTAGCCACAACCAAACCAGGCGAGTGTTCAGAATAAACAGAACCAGAAGCTGATGGAGTACAAATAAGGAATATAGTTTAATCACAAGTTTATAAAAGTTTTAAAACAATGCATACAAACCGGACAGTTTAACTGGCTGGATGAAAATATTTCACTGGGCAATACAGTGACAATGATGGATTGATTACACAGGACCAGTGATGCAGTACTAACTGGCGTGAGCAACCACAGTATTCAGAGGGCCTTTAAAGACTTCAAGGTGGAGAGCACAGCAACCACGGCTGTGACCATATGATACTTCCCTAGTAAATGAGACTTCCTGTCCCTCACTATGGAGACACACCAAGACTGATTCAAGATCTGCTACTGGCTTATCCTGTACCAACATGTGGGAGGATCCTGTCTACTGTGGTTCTTTCTAACTTGATTAAAGCTTACTGACATTTTCAAGGAGCAATTTGAAGAAAACATGAATCAATGACAAGAAAGTCTGGCAGCTTATTTATTATTATTAGATAGATAGATAGATAGATAGATAGATAGATAGATAGATAGATAGATAGATAGATAGATAGATAGATAGATAGATAGATAGAATGATGGGAGCTCTAACACAGCAGGACAAAATGCCTATCCAGGTTTTTAAATTACGTGTGAAGCGCCCCCTTCAGGCCGATCACTGTATTGCATCTCAGTAGTAAGATATAGAAAATTATTCAGGCAGAATTTGTAAAATATGAACACACACACACACACACACACACACACACCATTTGCTTTCAAAGTAATACATGTTACCTGGAAGGCTTCATGTTCTGTTCCTGAGTGAAAGTGATCTAGTTGAATTCATTACAGATAATCAATAATCAATCAGACTACAATGTTACAGTAACCTTCCCAGTTCTGACAGCAATGCTTAAACAGACAAAGCTTTCATTTCACACATCCATCGTTTTGTGCTGGTACAGTCCACAGCTCTCCATCCTTTGGGAGATGGAAGTCCGATAGGAGAGATATGGCACACTGAGGGCTGGCTGGGTGAACCAGAGACGGCTGGTTCACCCAGTAGCTGAGGGAACAACATGGTGGTTAGATAATGGTTGACAGGTTTTAGGATTCATGGTGTTTAGGAATGTGTCTTACTCTTTCAGTCAGGTTTCTTCCATCAACCCAGTTCCATGTCCCAGTCCCAGCTGCATCTCTCAAGCCAATCCAGTAGCCGTAAGCTTCTCGGTTTCCATAACTTAGATCACGGATGTATTTCTGATGATCACAGAATTAATGACAAATATCAGAAATATTTTATCACCATGTTGAAATTGACACAGTGACTCTTGATCTGTTTCACTCTTCATTTGTCCTTTTCCACATGTTAGTCTCCCTCCCTCTTCCTCTCATGTTAAAACTCCCGTTGTGTTCTCTTTACCTGTTCCTCTTCACTTTCGACAACAACCAAATCTGCATTCCTTCCTCTGCAGTTTTCTCGAGCTTCTTCCCAGGTTTTAAAATCAGAAGGATCTGTGAAATCGAAGTACTTATAACAGCTGGACCCGAAGAATAACCAGCCATCCTTACAAGGATGACAAGGACGAGCTGAGAGAAATCAGAGAGTAGATGAACAGTATTAGTTGGCTGTGATTTCATTATCATCAACTATATTTTGGACCAAGCTGAAATGGTTTTAACATTACCTTCACCCTCTTTTATGTAGCAGTAGTTATCAAAGGTCCACTGGGCACGAGTCAAGTTGAGCCCACTCGTCTCTCTAGTCTTTTCTATTTGTCTCTCCAAGATGCTCTTCTCCGTCATTAGGTGTTGATTAGCGTCCAGTAGAGCTGTCTGGTTGTCTCTCAGCTTGGTGTTGTTCTCAGAAAGGATCGTGGTAACTGAAATGGAGGAAACAGGAACGTGTTGTGCTCCAGTAGATAATATGAACAATTTCACATAGAATTGAATTCGACAGACTGAACATTAATAGGGACGTGTACATCACTACAGAATAGGAAGAGAATGTTCAGTTTGTACTCACAGTAGATACGAAGGGCCATGATTACTAACAGTATCACCCAACACACTATCAGTGGAAGAGATCGAAAGGAGGGAGACGTCTCATCTAGCAGAAACGACACAATTCAGTCAAATGACCTGGACAGGATGTAACCGTCAAATGTGCTTCTTATTAATTGTCAGTATAGAACACAAATACAGCAAATATACAGTGTTCAACTTTAAACGCTCTAAATTGAAAACGTTAAACTGTTTTATTTCATTTTTAACCAGATTTCATTAGTAAGGTAAATAGTTTCATGATTCACCTGAAACGTCTGGGGTTTGATCAGCTCCACATCCTGCTGCATTAATATACTCAGGCTCTTCCTCAATTTTGTCTGAAAAACAGAAGGAGAAAAACAACTTTGATAGACTGAAGTGAGATTTCATGTGCAGAATGGTGCACACTGTGGAACAGATAGGAGAACTCTTGATTCACAAGATTGGTTCTAACTGGATTCAAGCAATTCAAAAAGATTAGTTTTTTACGATCACTAACAAGCATTTAGCTATAATGAAGATACTTATTCTAAACTCCTAACACAGCAATACACCTACATCACACAATTAGCCAAATAGTTAATTTTCTGCTCAAAACCACATTTTGTTAATTAAACACCAACTCTACATTTCAAAATGCAAAAAAACTTCCTCTACATACACTAACTCTATCAAAACACTGCAAACCGACTCAATATCACATCATTCTTTCAAAACACTAGCGCATGTTTTCTATCCAAGAGGAACATGTAGTCAATCATAGCACAACGACTTTCAGAATACTAACAGTTGATGGCATTACAAAAACTGCATTACTTTTCATGTTTCAGTTCTACCTGCATACAATAGACAATATGAAATCCACTGTTTTTTTTACTGTAAACCACTCAACATGTTTTGGTTGAGTGTTGAATGTGTGACTTTTTGGCAACATACTATCTAAAAGTGAATGAGTCATCTTTACTTTATTGAATGTACAGTAGAAAAAAAAATAGTAAGTGACAGAATTGCTGCAGTAAAAGCTTTATTAGCAACATGAAATTGCTGCCAGTGATGAACAAAAAATCCAACATACATACAACATACATAAAATACACAAATACAGTAAAAAAGGCACAGAAGGGAAAAAACAGCCAAAATGCACAGTCCTGTTCTACAGTTTTGTACAGTCGCTAACATCCTTTTGTCCAATCTGTAGTCACATTTTCAAAACTCTAAACACAATTAGCACAACATCCGTCTGTTGTGGACCAAACTGTAATCTATATGATCTTCAGCATTTGGTCACATGTTCTCGTCCACATCACATCTATGTCGTCTCTCGCTATGCACCTTGGATAGAAACGCTTGGCATGCACAGTATGTGTAAAGACAGTATGTGTAAACACAGTATGTGTAACCACAGTATGTGTAAATGCTTTTCAGTATGTCCTACTGTATGTACTGTAACCCATGTCTACATGTAGAGTAGCAGAGTGTAAAACTCACTATAGAACCAGACATAGTGGATAGACACCATACCTGGACGTATTGGTGCCGGTGCTGGTGACCCGCTCACTGTTCCTTTCTAAAGGAACTGTGTACAACTGGTTCATTCAAACTCTATTTTACACAACTTAAATCAGCTATTTCTCAATGTTTCACTGATCTGTTCATTCAAAATGCTTATCAGCTGTTTCAATAAAGCTCTTGAGCTGTTGTTGCAGAAGTAGAGGCTTTATACTGTATTTAAGGTTTTGAACTTTAGGTTTTCATTTCTGGCATGCTGTGTGCAAGCATTTGTAAATAAGACAAGAAAGATCCATCATTTTGGTATTGGGTAAGCTTGTTTGTAAAGAAAATCTAAGCATTTTAGAAACGTGTTATTTGACTGCTTATTCTGTGAAAACAACATGAATTGTGTTAATGGTCCACAACTGATGGATGTTGTGCTAATTGTGTTTAGAGTTTTGAAAATGTGACTACAGATTGGACAAACGGGTGTTAGCGACTGTAAAAAATTTTAACAAGCATCAGAAGCAACACGCCTGAACATCAGAGCACTGTACTGAACACACACACCATGATGAAATAGTGGTATATAATCTTGTTCTTTGCTCAAGCAGAAAGCATCCTACCTGCAGACAGAGAAACATTGGGGTTGTTGAAGATAACAGCCGGCTGCTGTGGTTTTCTGTTCATCCTGCACAAATCAGAGAGACACCAACAGGCGTCTAGGAGGGCTGGAAGGGAAGTGACCAGGCTGACGGTGTGCTGAAGGTTTATTTCACACAGACGGTGGGGGCAAAGTTTTTTTAAACTTCTTGGTATTTGTAGTTCTGCTTTGAGGTGACAGTGTTGTTCTTTAAGGTTTACAGGCTCATGTCATGTTGCTGTGATGGTCAAAGGTGTTTCGAAAGTTGTTAGCCCATACTGTGAGTCTGCAGCATGTCCTCACGCTACTGCAGTGAAAACACAACGTCCCTTACAGTTTTTCTCAGTCGCTTTAGTACATTTCTAGAATCATCCTTAACATTTGTAAAACAGTGAGCGCATTTCTCGAAACAATTGGTACAAACAGCACCACATAATGGATTACCTGCAAAAGCCGTAACTTGTTCAAAATCCTTAGTTCATCTCTCAAAAGTAAATCTTTATTTCAGTGAACATGTCAGTCCATCAGAATTACAAGTCCTTGTGTCATTGAGTACAAACAAGAGAGTCAACATGCTTAGCCATGTTGTCAATACAACAGTTACTCTGATGGAAACTATGGTGAAGGGTTTGATGACAATGATTGAAAATACACACGGCTGCACTTTGTCTGTATGGCAGATATCAATTACAAAAGACATTTACAACCAATAATTGTTCAAATTGTCATAATTGTCATTTTCCTAAATGTGCTAAAACATTTTCAGATGGTAACAAAGAGAAATGCTCTTTCTGTTGTGCACAAGAAACAAAATGTTGTGACGAATTTCACAGATTGATTTGACGACTTCAACTGTCATTGGAGAATTGAGCCAAAGAAACTGAGAAAAACTGGAAGTCAGGATTCATCAATTCAGGACACATTTACAAAAAAACTCTAATAGAAATGTAGAGAAAATATGACAACTGGTTCAACCATGTTGCATGTAATGACTTAATGAACTAATGCCTAGATGTTCTGGGGGGTGAGACTATTCAACAGAGAACCAATATAATACATTTTGATCAGCATGACATAAACTATTGATAATGTAGGAAACAGCAGACAGTTTTACATAATCATTTACATGAATGTGACAAAGCATTTGTAATTTGTTCAAAAGAAAAGAGAAGAAAAGAGAAGCTGCTTTTATGATGTGAACAAGTGACTAGATGATGTGGAGGTTGAACAAGGAGTTTTGAGAATTTCAATTCTGATCTGAGAAATGAACCAAAGCGACTGAGAAAACTTCATCTATGGAGGTAAACAGGAAGACAGGGTAGAATACACACCAACAGATGCACACACACACACACACACACACACACACACACACAATGTGGGGATTCATTTTACTTCATCCCCTTGATTCTCAAGGCTGTGAAAAAAAAGGCCTTCGAACTGGGGGTTTCTCTGTGTGTGTGTGTGTGTGTGTGTGTGTGTGTGTGTGTGTGTGTGTGTGTGTGTGTGTCCTATGTGAAAGAGAGAGCGTAGTGGATTACATCCTATGATTGTGCCGGCAGTGTCCAGTGTGTGTGTGTTGGGTTCTCAGGACCTAATGCCAGGTGTGTGTGTGTGTGTGTGTGTGTGTGTGTGTGTGTGTGTGTGTGTGTCCCACTAAACTTCACTAAACTTTCCATAGTACAAACTGGGCCAAGTGTGACATGGGATTGTTGCTATAAGACACCTGCTGCCATTCTCTCTGTCTGTCTGTCTCTCTGTCTGTCTGTCTGTCTCTCTGTCTGTCTGTCTGTCTGTCTGTCTGTCTGTCTGTCTGTCTGTCTGTCTCTCTGTCTTTCTGTCTTTCTGTCTGTCTGTCTGTCTGTCTGTAGTCTGTCTGTCTGTCTGTCTATCTGTCTGTAGTCTGTCTGTCTGTCTGTCTGTCTGTCTGTCTGTCTGTCTCTCTGTCTTTCTGTCTGTAGTCTGTCTGTCTGTCTGTCTGTCTGTAGTCTGTCTGTCTGTAGTCTGTCTGTAGTCTGTCTGTCTGTAGTCTGTCTGTCTGTAGTCTGTCTGTCTGTCTTTCTGTCTGTAGTCTGTCTGTCTGTAGTCTGTCTGTCTGTAGTCTGTGTAGTTGACATGATTAATATCCACACACACATTAACATGAACATACAGACCACAAGCAGAAAGGTGTCTGAACATGAATATATATATAAATGTACATACACGTCCTGTGTGTGTGTGTGTGTGTGTGTGTGTGAGAGCCTGTGTGTGTGTGTGTGTGTGTGTGTGTGCTCTGAGAATAGCTCTGAAACAGGAAGTCTAATTTCAGCCCGGACCAGGAAGAAAAGTGTGTGAGAGGAACAAACAAATCAGGAAATCCTGACCGCCCCCCCCCCCCCCCCCCCCCCCCGCCTCGACACACACAGACACACACACACACACACACACACACACACCTCTCTTTCTCCCACTTTTCCCTCTCCATCTTTCAATCTCCATCTCCTCTTCTGTCTTTCAAAATAAAAGTTTATCTAAGTTCACTGCTGTGATTGAAGGAACGTGTGACTGTGACACACACACACACACACACACACACAGATAGAGAGAGCGACAGAGGGGAAGTAGCATTTGTTTTTTCCCTGAGGAAGTGTGTGTGTGTGTGTGTGTGTGTGTGTGTGTGTGTGTGTGTGTGTGTGTGTGTGTGTGTG
>JAXDDX010000066.1:1080000-1305000 GCA_034670405.1 Hoplostethus atlanticus | reverse complement strand
GTTCATTTGTTTGGTATGTAGGACATTATGTTGTTGGCTTCTGCCTGTCTGTCTGTCTGTCTGCCTGTCTGTCTGTCTGTCTGTCTGTCTGCCTGTCTGTCTGTCTGTCTGTCTGTCTGTCTGCCTGCCTGTCTGTCTGTCTGCCTGTCTGTCTGCCTGCCTGTCTGTCTGTCTGTCTGCCTGTCTGTCTGTCTGTCTGCCTGTCTGCCTGTCTGTCTGCCTGTCTGTCTGTCTGCCTGTCTGTCTGTCATGTCCTTGGATTACTGCGTTATTGCATTGAAAGTTTTCTTGTTCTTGTTTTCTTGTTTTCTTGTTTTCATGTTTCTTGTTTCGTTTTAAGCTTCCTTCACCCACAGAGAAGACGGTGGCCGGCGTGATGTTTTGCCCCTGGGCGGGGTAGTTGAGGGTGTCTGTTTGATTGACAGGAGGCATAATGTGGCGCCGGGCATCCCGTTACCCTCTGTCTCCCCTCTTCACCTCTCCTCTCAACTTCCTATGACCGGATCCCCTTTCTGGGGTCAAAGGTCATTCATTAAGATGCCCTTATCCCTGATAATACACACACACACACACACACACACACACACACACACGCACACAGTGTTGGTGAGGGTCATCCTATGCAAGGCACTGCCAGGGGTTGAGGGCCGGAGAGGGCTGACAGCTACCATCAGTCTTCAAAACCCCCAAACCATCACACACACACACACACACACACACACACACACACACACACACACACACACAGACTTCCCCCAGGGGTAATGGTGTCCCCGCTTTGCCCTAAATGAGAGTTCCACTGACCAACCCCGTTACCGACGGTCCAGAATGAGTGTTTCTGTTGGTTTGGTGGCCTGGTCTTATATATTTGTGTTTATGTGTCTGATATGTTTGTGTTAATGGGGCTGTTCCACAAAGCGAGCTTAGAAAAGCGGCGATCAACCTCGCAAGCCTGGTTTGAATTAACCTAACAAATCAATCGGGGCTAAAGCGGTTCCACAAAGCCCAAGTGAAGCTACCGTGATCGGGCTAAACCAAGCCAGGCTGAAGCAATCCAGATAATTGCGCGTGCACAGTTGTACATGGGTTATTTAAGCAGCCCGAGTGGTCGATCATGGATCTGATCGATTCATCATGGCGAAAAATGACGGTAAAGACAGAGCCGCAATGTTCACGGCCACTGAACAGCAACTTTTAGTGGAGGTCTATGGAGAATTCAGCCATATTACAATGAAAAGGGAAATACGATTGCCATAAATAAAGGGAGAGAGAAAGATTGGCAACGAATTGCTGCTAGATTGAATGCGTCAGTAATTGTTGAATTAAAAATGAACAAATTGTATAGACCTTATTAATATTATGTGTTCCAACAATATTAAAGAACTGAAAGCTAAAAATATTATAAATGAAACCATGCCATATATGAAACCTCAAGACTGTAAATGTACTATCTATCGCCATAAATGATGTAGTAAAGGCTGTACGTAAGGTTTCATCTTACTACATTACAATCATCGTACTGTACTAGACCCTATACGGGGATCGAACTCACAACCTTAAGACTGAGAGTCTCATGCTCTACTGACTGAGCTGTTCGGGCTGGTTCTTACTTCTATTATATTTTTATGAAATCGATTGTTTCCATCCTGGAAATTGATCGGTTGAAAGCGTGTTCTACAGGACTGTAATCCCATACAGAAACAGTGAATGCGTCTCCTAGCAACCGTGGAAACATCTTGACATATATTCAAGGTACTTTATTATTTCAATGAATTTGTTAAATAAAAATAATTTAGAAAATAAAATAATATTGTGTCATCAAATAATTTCTGTAAGTTGTAACCGTTTTCTAAAAGCAATACGGCACTTGAGGTCTCGCTGGACACTCATGGTTAAATGGGGTTGCCTAGCAACGCTCTGAACCGTGACTGTATCCCCGATACAGCCTACATCATTTTATATTTTTTATTTTCTATTAACGTTACATTTTATGTCTGATAGTGTAGGGTCTAGGGTAATAGTGTTGAACATTAGGATGGCGGAACCTTGTTTGAAAATCATTGCGTTTCAGTCGGATCAGTGTTACGGGAGTACCGATTCAGCTTCAACTGTCGTTTAGCCTGATATCTAGCCTGCCCCGAGGCAGGCTAGTTTCGAAGCATAAGTTGCCACAGCAACTTGGCTTGAACTATGCTGAGCTTGCTTTGTGGAACCGAATAAGCCTGAAAATGAGCCAGACTAAGCGAAATAAGCCTGGATAAGTGGTAAGCTCGCTTTGTGGAACACCCCCAATATGTCTTATATATTTGTGTTTATGTGTCTGATATGTTTGTGTTAATATGTCTTATATATTTGTGTTTATGTGTCTGATATGTTTGTGTTAATATGTCTTATATATTTGTGTTTATGTGTCTGATATGTTTGTGTTCATATGTCTTATATATTTGTGTTTATATGTCTTATATATTTGTGTTTATGTGTCTGATATGTTTGTGTTTATATGTCTTATATGTTTGTGTTTATGTGTCTGATATGTTTGTGTTTATATGTCTTATATGTTTGTGTTTATATGTCTGATATATTTGTGTTTATATGTCTTATATGTTTGTGTTTATATGTCATATGTTTGTGTTTATGTGTCTTATATGTTTGTGTTTATATGTCTTATATATTTGTGTTTATGTGTCTGATATGTTTGTGTTAATATGTCTTATATATTTGTGTTTATGTGTCTGATATGTTTGTGTTAATATGTCTTATATATTTGTGTTTATGTGTCTGATATGTTTGTGTTCATATGTCTTATATATTTGTGTTTATATGTCTTATATATTTGTGTTTATGTGTCTGATATGTTTGTGTTTATATGTCTTATATGTTTGTGTTTATGTGTCTGATATGTTTGTGTTTATATGTCTTATATGTTTGTGTTTATATGTCTGATATATTTGTGTTTATATGTCTTATATGTTTGTGTTTATATGTCATATGTTTGTGTTTATGTGTCTTATATGTTTGTGTTTATATGTCTTATATATTTGTGTTTATGTGTCTGATATGTTTGTGTTAATATGTCTTATATATTTGTGTTTATGTGTCTGATATGTTTGTGTTAATATGTCTTATATATTTGTGTTTATGTGTCTGATATGTTTGTGTTCATATGTCTTATATATTTGTGTTTATATGTCTTATATATTTGTGTTTATGTGTCTGATATGTTTGTGTTTATATGTCTTATATGTTTGTGTTTATGTGTCTGATATGTTTGTGTTTATATGTCTTATATGTTTGTGTTTATGTGTCTTATATGTTTGTGTTTATATGTCTTATATGTTTGTGTTTATATGTCTTATATGTTTGTGTTTATGTGTCTTATATGTTTGTGTTTATATGTCTTATATATTTGTGTTTATATGTCTTATATGTTTGTGTTTATGTGTCTTATATGTTTGTGTTTATATGTCTTATATATTTGTGTTTATATGTCTTATATGTTTGTGTTTATATGTCTTATATGTTTGTGTTTATGTCTTATATATTTGTGTTTATATGTCTGATATGTTTGTGTTTATATGTCTTATATGTTTGTGTTTATATGTCTTATATGTTTCACTGAGGCTGCAGGTCCAAATCCTGCTGCTTCTCTCTTCTCAGGAGCTGTCACCTGTCACCTTTATCGTTTCTGTTAGAATGAGAGGATGAAGAAGAACAGAGTTTAGCAGCTTTAAAATCCTTATTCTGGGGCGTCCTGGTCGCTCCGTGGTCTAAGGCGCATACCACATAACTGTGACGTCCTGGGTTCGACTCCTTTTGTGACCTATGTCACACATCATGCCTCATATCTCCTGTCTCTCTCTACTGACTGTCAAATAAAGGCAAAATGCCAAAACAAATTCCTTATTCTCAGTTTCACTCTGAACAGTTTGGGGCCTTCAGACATTTTAACAAAGCGAGTGGTGGATGAAGCCTTTACTCTTGGTCCCATGTCAAAGACCGCTAAATAGATGTGGGTTTATCCACGGATCAGAACTCATCAGACTTATTATTTAAATTATTACATTACATTATTTAATCATTGATTCACAACCTCAACATGAAGCTTTGCATTATTGTGCAATAATAACGACTTGCTGTACATTATCCCGCTTGTTACATGGCTACCCACCAAAACAATCACTTCAAAATGTTGACTTAAAATAATTTCACTACCACCAAGTCATTTATAAGCTTCTGCCAGTCTGTCTGCAGTAACAAGCAGCAAAGGTTTGTAGAAACAACAGACCTCACAATGATTTCATTATCCAATCAGAATTGAGTATTCAACAAATCAATGGCTTTTCATTGCCTTAGTCATCAAACCACTGATTCAGTCGAATGACCTGATGTGTTTCTGTGTTTGTCGTGGACAGTCAAGCCGTCCGTCGGCCATGACACGCATGAGTAGGATTATAAACTGTTTATATGTAGCTCATTTTCACCCAATAAACATTTAAACCTGCCTACGCACACACACACACACACACACACACACACACACACACACACACACACACATACACACAAACTTTCACACATGTTAATGTGAGTTGCATATAAACTTTCTCTTTCTTTGTCTCTTACACACGCCAGCTGCATATAAACTCTGTCTTTCTCTTTACACACATAAAACACACACACACACACACACACATCTGCTGGCGGTGGTGATGGAAGTTCTCAGCGATTTATTGGAATGAGCAATGAAAGAATTTCCAGGAAACACAAAATGTTTCCCTGCATCCTGCTGGAGTAGAAACACAAACACCCAGAAGTCATTAAAATAACAGTAGATATGTTACCAACAAACATGCTACCAACACACTACCAACACGCTACAAACACGCTACAAACACGCTACCAACATGCTACCAACAAACTGCCAACACACTACGAACAGGCTACCAACATGCTACAAACACGCTACAAACCCGCTGTGAACAGGCTACAAACACGCTACCAACACGCTAACAACACGCTACAAACAAGCTACCAACACACTACAAACAAGCTACAAACACACTACCAATACACATGACATGACATTTGGTGCACAGTAGTGATGGCCGATTCGTGAACGAATCGTTCAAAAGAACCAGATCAGTTAAGTGAGTTGATTTGACTCACACACGCAACTGAATCGATTCAGCAGCGGTTGTAGCAGCGCCAGAATTTTTTTTTTAAATCACCAGTTAGTTTATTAAACAACATCTGAAACAACAAAAACTGTTGTCAATGTATATAGAATGTAATAGATCACTACATTATTACATTGGCCTTTTTCACAATCCAATATGGCTCCTTGATCCGGCGGGTAAGCAGAAGTCTAGTCTCTCTTGTTCATCAGATCACGTGAACTGCTGAGCTGAGTGAGCGGAAGGACCGAGTGAGCCGCTCAGTGAGCCGCTCAGTGAGCCGCTGAACCGAAGAACTGACTGAGCCGAGTTAGCGGAAGGACCGACAGGGGGTGGCGCTTGTATAATACCATTACCTGTTTAGTTCAGTTACACATCAGACTCTCATGCTGAGGGTGGCAGGTTCAAACCTTATATAGTATTAGTTAGCACCTCACTATTTTTATTGGTGAATCATAATGAATCGATTCAGAATCAATTCACTTCTATGGGACGGCTCGAAAGAATTGAGTTGGTCTTCCCATCACTAGTGCACAGCCAGAGGCAAGGCAGGAAAGGCATTCTGGGAAAGTAGACGTGACAGGTTGAGAGAAAAGGGGAGCTTGGTTCTTCCCAGGTATCAAATCCGTTTGTCCTCCCACAGACATTAATCACTCGGATAGCTTCTTCTCTTGAAGTGAGTGACGTCTCACATCCGGATCTTTAACTTCTTGAATCTTGAATCTTAAGTGCAGCCTTGCTCCGTCTCTGTTTCTTCCTCGGTGGTGCTGTAATGCTGCGTGCGCCGTGTGACAGTTTGACGAGCTATTAGTCCTCATAATTGATATGTGTGTTCCCTCGGCCTGCAGACTCTCTGTCTGTTGCGGGGACCAAATGCCTTTGTCTTGACTGGGGCAGGGCCGGCCTTGTCACGCACACACACACACACACACACAAAATATATACACACACACACAGTCATACACTATTGACGTAAAGAACACTGTTGCTGTATTGCACAAGGTATTGCAAGAACGAAAATTGCCAATGTTGCCAATGTTGAGTAGTGTGTGAAGGGTCGATGACGTGACGTGCATTTTATGTCCAAATCCATTATGTTCCAAAAAAGAAATGCATATGTCAAAGTAACGGCTTCATGACAAACCACTTGCATTTTATTGAAATGTAATTCATTTTTGGAGTTTCTGTTTTCCAAACGTCATGAAGAGAACAAAGCTGCAAAACAGTTCTTACTGTATTCTGACTATTCTAACTATGTGTGTTTTATTTGACCACAGTGATTAATGAATTTAGGTCTTCAGTGGTGGTAAACACATTGAGATGTATTATTTTATGTGGCAACACCGCTTGACATTTTCTGGGAGGTGAGATCAGAAGAACATTATTGATGTCCCTTTAAAAGGATTCTGTTTTTGCCAGAACGCTGTCTTAGTTTAGTTTTGTTGCATGAAACATTGAATCAAAGAGATCAAATACAATTCCAGTAAAAATAAATGTAAATAACTAATGGTGTGTGATGACGTCACCCCACCTCGACACGCTAAAAACAGACACAACTTGTATATTATATATATGACAGCATCTGGATGACAACAGAAACAATGTGGTGGAAAATGGTATTAAAGGGAAAATCCACCTAAAACATTTCATCTAGTTGTCTGTATTGTTCTTCCTCCAGTCGTAGACGACGTGACGTCACGTTGAGATATTTCCAGTCTGATATCAGAAAATGTTTCATGATCTAAACCATCAACGGTAACCGTCAGGTTTTGGTGTCAGCCAATCAGAATCAAAGAGCAACGGCTTCTTTCTAGACCGACGATCAACAATCATACAGGAGAAATCCATCGGAGGAGAGAGAGAGACCAATTTCTCCACCAATATTGACCAGAATGCAATGCAGCCACAACACAGGTTGGGTTTTGAGTAAGGGGTGTGACTCTTGCTCTATCATTAATCGCTCTCTCTCCATCTACACGTATAATCCACAGCTGAAAGCAACAAGTTTATGCAAGTTCTCTGGGGGGTTGTTGAAAGGCATTCTGGCTAAAACACATAGAGCCAAACAGCTGTAACTGTGTGAGTAGTGAAAGGAGGAAACTGAATAACTGAAATAACATTCATGATAACCCTCATTACGACCTTTGACTTAAAACACACGCTGTAGGGCAAAATGTTCTTACCTCACCCAAAAGGAGTCACGCTACTCTTACTATAGAAACATGATTGACACATAGAGACCGAGGAGGCGGGACTTCCAGTGAAATACACATCCTTCCCAGGTATTGTACCAGTTTGTCCTCCCACACACATTAATCACTCAGGAGGAGTGTCAGGATGTGTGTGTGTGCATCATATATATGTGTGTGTTCATTTGTGTGTATATGTCTATTCTCCTCTGTGTGTGTGTGTGTGTGTGTGTGTGTGTGTGTGTTAAAGGGGGCTTGGCGGGGTCAGGGGGGGATACCAGGGTCTCAGTGACGACAGAGAAAAGAGATGGGGAGAAGAGGTGAAAGAGAAAGAGGAGCGATGAAGGACGGATAACGGCCGGGGAGTGGGGGGGGTGGGGGTGGGGTCACAGGACCGAAGGAGGTGAGGAGTGGGACTGAGCGTGCCCGGTGACCTCTGACCTGTGGGGAGATCAGACAGGGGCCATGATGCTGATGATGAAAGACGCTGCAGGGCTACGACCCCACTTCAGTTCAACTGGGTCAGACTGGTTGACATGTACAGTTAACTGGTCTACATTATAGTTTGATGCCCTGAACATTTCCAGAATTAGAGCCTACCTGTCATTTTTCTGACCCTGGTAAATAAATATACTACTGTATGTTTGAAATACCTTAGCAGGGTTCGGAAATAAGAATCGTCAGATCGGCCTGAAGGGTTTTACCAAACTACAGAGACGGTTGTGAATAGATCATGAAACCACTGATCGGGGGGTTGAAGGTTCTTCCGTCTTTACTAGACATCTTTCCCTCAAGACGTTTGCCGACGTTATTATAGAAGAGAAGTGAGAACACCGAACATTTTCCCAAATTCCGGATTGTCATGAATACAACACATGACCAGCAAACTGTTTGCCCTTGGCGACTACACCCTCCCTTCAAACAGCTGCATGTACACACTGAGAGGCATGCGTGCGTCTGGAGCAGCATCAGCAGGCAGTTTCACCAACAGGCCTCTCTGTTGACTCTGTTCACCTGCAGCTTAACAACTATACCTGCTATGAAAGGAAAGAGAGGAGGGGGAACGTGAGGGGGCTTTCCTGGGCGGGGTGGGGGGGGGAGGCGAACTCAGAGGTCAAAAAGAAAGATAAGGAGCATATTGTTGAAAATGCAAGACGGGGATTAGTTTGGGGATGAGGGTTAACCTTTCTGAGGGAGGTTAATAGTCCAAGGAGATCACAGCAGACTTGTTCCACCACCAGGTCTCACCGTGTGGTTTCAGCAGCGTCAGCAGCACATACATGTTCACATAGTTTGTTAATGCTGTAACCGGCCTGTTGCTCAACACCCACTGTGAGAGGAGAGGAGAAACTCCCAGGTCGATAAGGGAGGTGAGGGGTAAACATTGACCCGAGGCCTATCGCTGCTTGTCCAGGTCCATCTCTCACCGGAGGGACTTGAGCAAACTGATCACTGATCAGTTTGGAGAGTTTGAGATGATTGGACACCAACGATTCAGCTTTGGGGGGAAATACTCCGATGTAGTGTCGTGATTTATTAGTTATTGTGGTTAATGTACAGAGAGGCCTGTCTGTCTGTCTGTCTGCCTGTCTGTCTGTCTGCCTGCCTGCCTGTCTGCCTGCCTGTCTGTCTGTCTGTCTGTCTGCCTGCCTTTTGACAACAATCCTACCCTGACCCTTCCTCCTAGCACTTGTTTATTAGTTTATATTTAAAGCTATCGATATATATATATATATATATATCGATAGCTTTATGTCACTTCAGCACTGGTTCTGCTCTTAGATGATGTTTAGGAAGGAAATGCACTTCTGATTTCTAGTGACTAGTAGTTCTCTACCTATGTTGAATGTACTTATTGTAAGACGCTTTTGATAAAAGCGTCTGCTAAATGTGACGTGATGTAATGTAATGTAATGTAATGAGATATACTGTAAGCACAAACTCTGATATACATTTAATTATTAATAACGTTAGCTAACGGTTCAGGTCAGGTAACTAAACCAGTCTGGTTCAGGTTCTGGTTCAGGTTCTGGTTCAGGTTCTGGTAATGGTTCAAATGAAAACTTGAGTTGGGAATTGAATTCGGGTCGTCGCCCGGTTAAAGGAGCGCTGGTTAAAGGAGCAATGGTTAAAGGAGCAATGGTTAAATGAGTGCTGGTTAAAGGAGCGCTGGTTAAATGAGCAGCGGTTAAAGGAGCGCTGGTTAAAGGAGCAATGGTTAAAGGAGCAATGGTTAAATGAGTGCTGGTTAAAGGAGCGCTGGTCAAATGAGCGGCGGTTAAAGGAGCGATGGTTAAAGGAGCGGCGGTTAAAGGAGCGCTGGTTAAATGAGTGCTGGTTAAAGGAGCACTGGTCAAATGAGCGGCGGTTAAAGGAGCGATGGTTAAAGGAGCGGCGGTTAAAGGAGCACTGGTTAAATGAGTGCTGGTTAAAGGAGCGCTGGTCAAATGAGCGGCGGTTAAAGGAGCGATGGTTAAAGGAGCGGCGGTTAAAGGAGCGCTGGTTAAAGGAGCAATGGTTAAAGGAGCAATGGTTAAATGAGTGCTGGTTAAAGGAGCGCTGGTCAAATGAGCGGCGGTTAAAGGAGCGATGGTTAAAGGAGCGGCGGTTAAAGGAGCACTGGTTAAATGAGTGCTGGTTAAAGGAGCGCTGGTCAAATGAGCGGCGGTTAAAGGAGCGACGGTTAAAGGAGCGGCGGTTAAAGGAGCTCTGGTTAAAGGAGCGATGGTTAAATGAGCGGCGGTTAAAGGAGCGCTGGTTAAAGGAGCGGCGGTTAAAGGAGCACTGGTTAAAGGAGCGATGGTTAAATGAGCGGCGGTTAAAGGAGCGCTGGTTAAAGGAGTGACGGTTAAAGGAGCGACGGTTAAAGGAGCGCTGGTTAAATGAGCGGCGGTTAAAGGAGCGCTGGTTAAAGGAGCGATGGTTAAAGAAGCGGCGGTTAAAGGAGCGCTGGTTAAAGGAGCGCTGTTTAAATGAGCGGCGGTTAAAGGAGCGATGGTTAAAGAAGCGGCGGTTAAAGGAGCGCTGGTTAAAGGAGCGCTGTTTAAATGAGCGGCGGTTAAAGGAGCGCTGGTTAAAGGAGCGCTGTTTAAATGAGCGGCGGTTAAAGGAGCGATGGTTAAAGGAGTGCTGGTTAAAGGAGCGGCGGTTAAAGGAGCGCTGGTTAAATGAGCGGCGGTTAAAGAGTGCTGGTTAAAGGAGCGCTGGTTAAAGGAGCGATGGTTAAAGGAGCGCTGGTTAAAGGAGCACTGGTTAAAGGAGCAACGGTTAAAGGAGCGGTGTTTAAAGGAGCGATGGTTAAAGAAGCGGCGGTTAAAGGAGCGCTGGTTAAAGGAGCGCTGTTTAAATGAGCGGCGGTTAAAGGAGCGCTGGTTAAAGGAGCGCTGTTTAAATGAGCGGCGGTTAAAGGAGCGATGGTTAAAGGAGTGCTGGTTAAAGGAGCGGCGGTTAAAGGAGCGGCGGTTAAAGGAGCGCTGGTTAAATGAGCGGCGGTTAAAGGAGTGCTGGTTAAAGGAGCGCTGGTTAAAGGAGCGATGGTTAAAGGAGCCATGGTTAAAGGAGCGCTGGTTAAAGGAGCACTGGTTAAAGGAGCAACGGTTAAAGGAGCGGTGTTTAAAGGAGCGATGGTTAAAGGAGCGACGGCGACCCAGAGGGAAATGTTTTACTTCAAATCAAACAAAGGAAGCAGGTACAACAAGATGTCACTCTGTTAATGGCTAACTGGACTGGTACACATGTAGACACACACTCTCCCCTACGCCCACGCCATGCAAACACATGTATGTACACAGAAAAAGGCATTCATGCGTGCACACACACAACCCCCCCCCCCACACACACACACACACACACACACACACACACCACCATCAGGGCGGGGTTTTGTGACCAACCACTCCAGACCAGAGTGTAATTTTCCAATTTAGTTGTTTTAACGACCCTTCCCTTGTTAAGACAGATCAGGGGGATAATGTTCCCGGTCCAACCCGACCCCGACCTCATGTATCAGTCATATGTCAATCAATCAATCAATCAATCAATCAATCAATCAATCAATCAATCAATCAGTCAATCTATCTATCTATCTATCTATCTATCTATCTATCTATCTATCTATCATCTATCTGTATGTCTGAAATACAAGAACACACTCGTTCATTCATTCACACACACACACACACACACACAGCCACGTGTGTTTAATGTGCATTGGTGTGTGTGTGTGTGTTCTGGATGTTTACGACGTTGA
The DNA here is from genome assembly GCA_034670405.1 of Hoplostethus atlanticus. NCBI lineage: Eukaryota > Metazoa > Chordata > Actinopteri > Trachichthyiformes > Trachichthyidae > Hoplostethus > Hoplostethus atlanticus. The sequence goes on along the minus strand of JAXDDX010000066.1, from coordinate 1,293,388 downwards.
CCGTGGCCCAGGTCAGTTTCAGATATGACTTCTCAAATACCATTTTATTACAGCGTGACGTCTGAGGTGTGTGTGTGTGTGTGTGTGTGTGTTTGTGTGTGTGTGTGTGTGTGTGTGTGTGTGTGTTTGTTTACACTTTCCAAGTAATGCTCGAAACATGAAGTCAGGATATTGAATCTCTTCACGGCTCAGTATCTGGGTCGTAAACACGCCTCCATCATGCTAACAAACCTGTTTGACTAAGACTGTGCACGCTGCCGTCTAATGACACGTAACATGAAACAAATTGTGAAATCTGTCATGAGACAACTTAGAATCTGACTCCAGGCCAGCCCATGGGAAGTACAACCACAGGAAACACAGCTGGCATGGGACACACACTGGTCTGAAACATGTGATGTCAACAACATGAAGAGTTTGGGGAAATTCTGGTGCGAAAATCACCTGAACGTCATCATTCACTGTCTCTAAAACTACATTTTGTCAATTCAGGATTTAAGTTCCCTCGCATCCTTTAAGAGGCAGCAGACTTTATTTTATTTTCATTCATGTTGTAAGAGATTATGTCACTTTTTACTTTTTCCTCTAATGTTGGAACAAACCTCTTCATAAAAATATACGTTTATATACAGAAATTAGACAAAGAAACAATAATATATATTGAATTTGTGTGAAGTTCAGTATAAAAATGAATAACTGTGTATGGGATGAAACTTTAATGATCTTGTGGAGAAACAGAAAATAGATACAGAAAATAAAAAAGTATTTACAACATTATGACAGCAGAAGAACTTAACAAGAAGGATATGGGAGAAAATGAATTTTGTCTGAAAGGACATTTCCAGGCGCGTGGGACCTCACAGCTCAGGGACCGTCTGGACGTCATTGTGAAGTCTGTGGCGCCTCCTGCTGGCGGGCCGCAATACTGATGTTAACATGTCAGACATTTCATTGTGTGGGATATTATTACAGTGAGTTAGGGTTAGGGTTAAAATTGCTTTTTGTAATTTGAGACCAAACACCAAGTAGACCAGTGATGTTTTGTTTGGGTCGCCTATATGAGAACTGATGGATACAAGCAGGTTAGTCACCCAGGCCTTCATGTTCTAGTTCAGTGGTTTCAGGCTTGGCATTGCAGCAAAGGGCCACTTATTAAAAATGTCTGAAATCAACTGATTCAATCTTTTGGTTGCTGCTCGACAGACCAGGATTAACATCTTGTGAAGTGTCTTCATTTCTCTCAGCTCAGGAGTTTGTCCTTGTTGTCACTGAGGGTCAAAGGTTGGGTTTCATTTTCTGTCTCGTACTGCGGGTGTTTGTGAAGCCCTTTGAGACAGTAACAGGGATTAAGGCCGATATAAATAAACTTGACTATACTGGTGCAGTCAGTGCAGAGCAATTGCAGCATCTCGCTCCAGAAAATGCGCTCGCCTCAGTCCAGGGACATCTCCACGTCAGGTCGGAAAGCATTTCTACCCATCATGCACCGAGCCTGGCACGGTACTAGTGTGAATAGTAATTATTATTTTTTATCTTTGGTAGATTTGCAGCAGCCCTGTTTGACACCCTTCAGGTGGGATATCGAAGCCTCCAAAACCTTTTTTCCAAGTCAGAACGTCGTATTTACGGTAACTCCCATGTGACATGAATGCAGCACCTGCTGTGGGTTTTACATGTAGGTGGCGCGAGAGATAGCGGTAGCGCTAGCTGTTGTTGCTAGTGGAGAAAAAGGCAAAACCCATCATGTGTTGTGGCTGCATTGCATTCTGGTCTATCCTGGCTACTGCATTGCATTCTGGTCTATCTCCTACTGTCAGTGGAAAAATTGGTCTCTCTCGTCTCCTCTGATGGATTCCTCCCTGTATGATTGTTGATTGTTGATGTTTTAGATCAGTGAAACATTTTCTGATATCAGACTGGAAATATCTCAACGTGACGTCAGGTCGTCTACGATTGGAGGAAGAACAATACAGACAACTAGATGGACCAGGAACACAACAGACATCACCAATAGCTTTCTTTAATTGTTAATTTAAGTCTTTTAGGGCGATTCTTCCTGTAATGCTACATTCTGAATTTCTGATTTTTTTAAATGACTGTTCATATCTATTCTAGGATGAAACCATCTGACACCAATATGAACTGACAGTGATGTTAAAGACACACGTGATCAGAGTAACAACAATCTGTTTTTATTTCAACACATTTGGGTTTCGGTCTGTCTTCTAGTTTTGACTGAATTGAGGCGTCTCCCCAAATACCAATGGTGTCTCTGTCTGTCTTTCTGTCCGTCGCTGTGTCTCGTTGTTCTCCATGTACTTGTAGTGTAAGTATGTGTAGTGTGTAACTGAAATACGACAACATGGGATCAAACTACACTTAAAAATACCAAAAAATGGCATTCTGCACTAAGAAATTGGTTAATAGCAACTAGACAGTTAACTAGACATGCATAAGACTTAACCCAAGCATACAACAGGTACTGTTTTAAAAGTTTGATTATGAAGATGGTGAATGGCTCCTACAGCTCTGTGCTAATAGCGCTACCTATCTTGTTCAACACAATTTTTAAAAACCTGTTGAATCTAAGATTTTGTCTTTTCCGACTCAGATTCCTTGATGATTTGGCCTCATATTAGAGTTGATTGGATAAGCTGAAAAGAGTGAAAAATCAATCAAAAAAAATCGTCAATTAAAAAACAACCTACACGACTCAGTATGACATTAATTATTATTACTATTGTTGTTACAAGTAGTAGTAGTAGTAGTATTACAAGGGTGTACCACCACAATTTAGGTACAAACTTTTGCACTTTCCATTTGTGCTGTTACACCCTCTAACGTACAGGGAAGGAAGTACTAGTATGGTAGTATTGCATACTTACAATACGTTTCCACAGGTTAATACACAGGAATAAGGACACTGTACAGTTCAGCATTACAGGTAAACTCACCTGGTTGAAAGAGAAGCTAGCAACCTGGCACTGACATGGCAGACTCATCTGATTGGCCTTGAAGCGATCTGAGACAGGAAGCAGGATCACAGTCTGAATCAGTTTAATTGGTAGGTACATTTAAATAGACAATCCCCATTACCCATCAGGCGTAGCCACACCACCTGTTACCATGGTTACCTTCCAGACTAACACTGCAGAGAGGCAGAGCAGTGACCTGGTCTTGTGGTTGGGAAACAGCCTATTTAACCGTTACCTACATTGTTTTCTGAATAAAAAGCTGTTGCTCGGGGTTTTGAAGTCACTGGTGACAAGTCTCACGTCGAGTCGAGTCTCACAGCAGACAAGTCCAAGTCAAGTCACAAGTCTCCAGCTCTGATCCGAGCAGGTTAAAACAAACGCTGGTGTGGTCGCATTACCTTTTAAAATCTCAAGTCTTGTTAGGACCGCAATGAAGTCGTCGTAGTGGATGCCACCTTGGGAGCTGTATCTTTCCCACAGAGCTCCGAAGGTTTCGCCATCTAAAGTGAAATCTGACAGACAGAGTGATGGATGTGGAGTTATCCATACATGTAGTGATCAATAGGAATGCGTGGATTGCTGATGTCACAGAAAACCCGGATAACTGCAATTTTGGTGTTTTTCTTTTTTGCGTGACACTTTATTGATTCCTGTAGGGAATGCCTCATGTTTGACTTGCCAACCCAAGGGAGGTCAGAGGTCAGAGGTCAGCGGTCAGCGGCAGGGCAGCACCCTGGAGCTGGTAGGGATTCAGTGTCTTGACATACAGCAGGGCCGAAGCTGGCCGACTTGACGGAGGGTCTTTCTAACCACTAGGCCACCATGCTGCTTTTTCTTTCTGTAAGCTTACATTGTGATTCATATATGAACGAGTTTCATGACCCTTTTGCCCACAAAACCTGTTGGATGATGAACATATGCAGCAATGAGAAAATAAGCTTTTTTGTCCTTCCGGTACACAGCAATATTAGAAATGAAAATCAGATAATTGCCAATTTGAGCAGTTTTACCATCCTATTCAAATATATGTTGTATTATTACCACGGGCAGTCAGAGCCTTTTTCATCTGTTCCTCAAGGACGGAGCCTGGATTCTTCCTGTCATAGCTGTCCACATACATCCTCCTGATGGTGTCCACATAGTGCTCCAGATGGGAGAACTCCATCACATCTAGTTTCCCAGATTTGTCCGTCTGAGACGACTGGTTAAGAGCTCAAAACGATGAATTCAGTATTAATGTAGTATTAGTATTAATGATACAATAAAAATGTGTAAATAAACAATTTATTGACTTTTTTCCAATATGTCTGTATTTTCAATATAATCGATTATTGCATCCAGTGCATTCAGGCCTAGAGTTTGGCGCCCCCTGCTGGGCCACTGCAGCCTCACTCCTGGAATTTTAGCCATTGATCAAAGCATTGGTAGTATGTGACAACTAAATCTAAGTTCTAGATGTATTTTGAATCTGTAAGTGGTTTGTATGTTGTTGTACTGTTCACCAAACAGTGTTATGTGTCTTTCTTATCAACATTACCCTGTACTCTACCTGCACAAAGCACAGCTGTAAAAACTGCACATGCAAAGGATACATCCTTCAAGGTCAAAAATAGTTTGGCTGTCTGGAGACTCAGAGCTGGATTGGGGAACATAAATGCGATCGTGAGTGAAAATCTCCTACGGAAAATATTAAGTGATGAGATGTCATTGTGACGCTAGAAAACAATTAAACTGACATTGGCCACGAAAGGAGTAGCCACGGCTGTTCAGCTTAGCCAGAAGAGCCTCAGCACTTAGTAGCTGCTGGGGACAAGAAAAAATACAGTTAGATAAAATAAGGTAATAGTTTACTACTTGACACAGCATGCAAGATTGTCCTGTGGTTAGAGGTGTAATAAGTAAGAAGTAAGATTTTTACTGTCCCATAGCACAAACCGATCATAATATATCTGGGGGGGTGATTGATCAATACCAGTGACTCAACGATTACTAGTACGGGCTGGATAGTGAGTTTTGAAAGCCAGAAATCTTGGCGACCACACCAAGTAGGCTGGTCGCCATTTTGCTTCCATCTGCCGATGGAGTCACACACTGTTGACCACTAGCAGCAGCCGTAACCATGGTAACAACAAGCGGGGAAAAGTTTAACTTTAAAATGTTATTTTCAAATTCTAAAATGAAACTGTAATTCGCTAGATTGGATTAAACCCACTTTTGGTGTCTTTTTTCTGCAATGAACACAATTAAATAACAGGTTGTAGCTGACACTAAAAGACATTTGCTTTGGCGCCATCGTGTGGCAGTAGTGTTCAAGAACAACACAAACGCAAATCTTTTTCCTCTCTCCACGCAAATATTGTGGAGAGAGGAATATCTGGCCTGGGAGTCTCTGTGACAAAGACGTTTTAGAAAGTCAGTTTGGTATATGACAGTACCTTTCACAGCCAGGGGAGAGCTGCTCTCCACGACTGAAAATGAATATTTTTCGCAGGACTGCAGTACCGTGACTGGCCACTTGGTTTCCACATTCGCAGGTCACGTGCTGATCCCCCCCACCCCCACCCATCATCCCTGGTGTTAATCAACAACCCTATTAAGCCCCCGCAGATATATTATGATCATGGTGTGCTATGGGGCAGTAAAAACGTTACTTATTTCCCCTTTCAGTTATAAGCTATCTTCAGACCTTTACTTATGAAATAGAAACATTTTAAAAACTTGAGCAACAAAAATCGAGTTGCAAGTTGTTGTTTTTTTTCAAAATGCATATGTAGTGTTTGGGAATGAAACAACTCTATGAGTAATTGTGTAAAGTTAGCATTCAGATTTTAAAAACACTTAACTGTAAGTTCCTCAGGAGTGATTTCGTCCTATGAAAGAAGGGGAAAGGGATAAGGAGGTCAACAAGATAACATTACTTTAGACAAGCAGGGATCAGTTCTTCATTTGTTTGGCAATGTCAAATGTTACACATCATGAAGGGTCAGTTACTTAAACTCACACACATTAAAGCTGCACTATGTAACTTTATGTAATTTAGTCGTTAGAGGCCCCTAGTGGCAGCGAGCGTAAACTATTTGCACCTACATTTCTTCTTCACGGCTTGTTGGGGTGGAGCCGGTGCTGTGTGCGTTCGGCTCGTACGTTTCGATTGGTCACTTCCTGTGCTCAGAGAAAACTTTCCCGTCAGTGAACCTAACAAATCTACCGCTGCTCAATGAAGGGGGAGGGGCCAGTCGGCGCTGTCGCAGTCCCACTTCATTACTAGACTGATAAGGCACTTGTATTTTTACATAAAGATGTTACAGTGCAGCTTTAACGCTATGCAGCGTTTGGTGGTCCAGCTTGATTCCCTCCCATCAACTAAGGCCCCGGTACTTACGGTCACACACGCCTCCTCTGGGAAAGAGTCACACCCCAGCTCTTCTGGCCATGAGATGCCAAAATTGTTCATCAAGCTTTCACACCCCTGCTTGGCTCTCTGACACAGGGACCTGCAGGGGCGCTGCATTTCCCCTCCCACGCACTGGGGGGCGTACACTGAGCATAAGAAGAAGCGTATATCCACTGAGCATACACTTGTCACCACCGAGTTGAAAAAAGTCATTTTGATTGCAGCGTCTCTTTGACTTTGATGTCCCAGAAGGTTTGGCATGATCGTCTCGCTGTAGGAGAGTCCCTCACACATCGGCATGCTGATTGGCTCGCACACCCGCCCGGCGCTGCTCACTCCAAACTGGGCGGAGTCAGTCAGACATTAATGCACATCATGGTTGGCTTTGAGCATTGAGCATGTGTATCCATGTGTGTTCTCTATGTATGGGACAGAAAGTTACTCCAAGTCCATTGTGAACTTTGGTAATGTTACATTGCTTATTGGAAAACAAACCTTGCACAGCAGGAGGTAAGGCACACACTGTGCACCAAGCAGAACTCCTTTAAATCATTTTTCAACCTTCATTACTGATTTGCTTGTTCAGACTTTCTGCAGGTTTCCGCAAGTTACATTTAAGACTTTTTCAGACCTTTTTAATGCCACTAAGAATTAATGCAATTTAACACCAATTTTGCGACAAAGATGAATGCAAAACTGTAGTATCTGAGTATTTGACAAAGTATTTGACAGACGTCTTGTGTTTTTCACTCATATGTGTATGCAATTCCAAAGATTCCCATTGTGCCTAATTTGAAGGTTTTACTGCAAATGAAGCAGCGGGCTTCATGCTTATTCAACTCCACTGGCATCAACCAAGCAGCAAACTTGCTGTTGTCCAGCCATGTGTGGCTGAATTTGCTCTGGCTGAGTTAAAGCCAATGCTGTGTTGTAAGTGACATAAATCACTATACATTTTGCATCAAGGCAACATACTAAAGTAACTTAGTCGACATCACCGGTCACATTTTTACCTTTTAATGCTTGAATTTAGATAATTGAATTTAAGACTTTTTAAGGACCCGCAGAAACCTTGTTGTTATTCCTACAATCTTCTTCCACCAAAATACACCATTGGGGGGCGGTAGCGAGCAGTGCAAATCAACTTTATAATTTGGTTGAAGACAATTGGAGGAATGGCAGGCAAACCAATCATAACAGTTGAACTTTTACTGACTTACTTGTTCACAGGACTCCATTGTAAATGCATCGCACTTGAGTTCGTCTGGCCAACTGAAGCCAAATTTGTTCATGAGATGCTCGCAGCCCGAGCGGGCCTGCTCACAGAGCGCTCTGCAGGGGGGCCGAGCGACCCCCGACACGCACTTGGGGACGTAGACGGAGCACAAGAACGTCTGCAGGAAAGGGGAGCATTGCACTTTTACAAGCGGATAAAACTGGTGTAGGATGAGAGCTATATCCGCCTGTATGCTGTGGCCCAGCATGTTGGGCATCACAGTGTCCGTGTAAGGCATGTCGGAACAGAGGGGGACATTGATTGGCTGGCACGTTCCATGGGGGGTTGAACTGACGGACGTCTCTTGACCCTGCACGAGAAGAAAATCAAATCAGTAAAATTGTAATTATTCCAACTTCCAATTATTCCATTGTAAATTATCAGAAAATAATAATAAAGTGAACTTGAAATTCCACCTGCTCACTGTTCATTGTCTGAATAAGAGCATCAGGTAATAATCTGAATTAATAAAAACTAATTTAACTAGAAATGCATTTCCCACAGAAAATGCGTGGGATTGCTGTACGGGCAAACCGTGAAGTATGTACATGTGCTAAGCTTAAAGGGATATTAAAGGTGGTTGCTAGGATGTTTCTAGCTGGTTGCTAGGGTGTTCTAGGCCGTTGTTAGGGTGCCCTGGGCCGTTGCTAGGGTGTTGCTAGGGTGTCCTGGGCCGTTGCTAGGGTGTCCTAGGCGGTTGTTAGGGTGTTGCTAGGGTGTCCTCGGCCGTTGCTAGGGTGTTACTAGGGTGTCCTGGGCCATTGCTAGGGTGTCCTAGGGTGTTGCTAGGGTGTCCTGGGCCATTGCTAGGGTGTTGCTAGGGTGTCCTGGGCCATTGTTAGGGTGTCGTAGGTGGTTGCTAGGGTGTCCTAGGTGGATCCTTATGTTGTTTATAAGTCGTTGCTAGGGTCTAATATGTCATTGCTGACGTGTAGTAGCTGGATCCAAAATGGCCACCTGGATCCAAAATGGCGGCATTTGTAGTAGTACTAGTCATAGTACTTCAAAGTTGTATGAAGTTGAAGGTAGTTGCATTACAAATACATTGAGGTATATGTGATTGCTAAGGTGTACTCTCTGGATCTAAAATGGTGGTCTGGATCCAAAATGGCCGCCTGGATCCAAAATGGCGGCATTGTAGTAGTACTAGTCATAGTACTTCAAAGTTGTATGAAGTTGAAGGCAGTTGCATTACAAATACATTGAGGTCTATGTGATTGCTAAGGTGTACTCTCTGGATCTAAAATGGTGGTCTGGATCCAAAATGGCCACCTGGATCCAAAATGGCGGCATTGTAGTAGTACTAGTAGTAGTACTTGAAAGTTGTATGAAGTTGAATGCAGTTGCATTACAAATACATTGAAGTCTATGAGAGTACAAAATACATGGAAGTCTATGGGAGTTCAAATACATGGAAGTCTATGGGGAGTACAAAGTACTTCATAATTCCTAAAGTACTACTAGTACCTCTTATAAAAGTCATAGCACACCTCCCCCAATAATTCCAGACAGTTTGACATATGACATGTGCATGTAGCTCGAAAACTGCGGGTAACCTGCCAAAACTCGTGTTTATCTGCGATAACTCGTGAATCGTGCGAATTTCTGCCACCGTGACTAATTTCCACACCCCGTCGCATAATTCGGCACATTTTGATACCTTAACCACATATGTGGCACAACCGGATTTCGCGCTACAGGTGAGCAAAAAAAACCATAGGAATCAATGCAAAAGCGCACGGAAGAATAATAATAAGCCTGCAAGATTACAATAGTGGGTTTGCTGTTACACAGCAATCACTAATAAAGAGGAATTATGTTGTGTGTCCAAACATATGAATGTCTGTTAGGATGAAACATTCAGCTTTGGCTCCATGGTTTCCAGATCACTCCATACTTACTTTAACACAGCTAGACTCTGGTAGAGCCTCACACTGGATGCTGTCCGGCCAGCTTAACCGTCTCTCTCTAAGGACAGGCTCACAGTCTCGCTTCACTCTCTCGCAGACGGCACGGCACGGTCTGGCACGGCCTCCGCCCTGCGGGGCGCATTCAGGTACCACAACACGGCACATGAACATCGCGACATCTGGCGAGCAGCGCGTCTCCACAATCCGACCGACCTGTTGCAGATTGTAACCGCGAGCCCCGGCCGGGTGCAGGCTCGTGTTGTACCCCGCATCTCTGCAGAAGCTGACCGTCACTGGCTTGCACGATTGCGCCTCCAGCTGAGGAGACAGCAGCAGCAACCCCAAAACTGCCAAGACCCAAAGCTCCATGGCGTTCAATGAGCTCCAAACGCAGTGTGGAGGGTTGTGCTGTGGAGGTGGGGCATGGGAGAAGACAAGCATCGATTTAGACTTTTTTTTGGATAAAATAATCTTTAACACATGGTGGGAGCCAAACTGGTCTCAGAGCAGCGCCCCTAGTCTAAGGTACTCGACCCACGTGGGTTGTGTTTGTAAGGAACTCAACATCAGGTTGTTATTATGTGATTGTGTTCTTGTTATGGCGGAATGGACTGGCTCGGCTTTTCCATCAGGATGGAAAGTGTTTCAACACAGAGAGGAGGAGGAGGGGGAGGGGGGGAGGGGGGGTGTTGTTTGCTGAACTGTTCCTTTTCTTTTATGCCATTTTTGTCATCGACTACAATGTCTTTGCCATTGTCACATTTTCACTGTATTGTTAAGGAAACAATAGAAAACGATAATGCTTAAAGAACATAAACTGATATATGATGGTACTTTTTACAGTTTTTCTCAGTCGCTTTGGTTCATTTCTCAGATCAGAATTGAAATTCTCAAAACTCCTTGTTCAACCTCCACATCATCTAGTCACTTGTTCACATCATAAAAGCAGCTTCTCTTTTCTTTTCAACAAATTACAAATGCTTTGGCACATTCATGTAAATGGTTATGTAAAACTGTCTGCTGTTTCCTACATTATCAATAGTTTATGTCATGTTGATCAAAATGTATTATATTGGTTCTCTGTTGAGTAGTCTCACCCCCCAGAACATCTAGGCATTAGTTCATTAAGTCATTACATGCAACATGGTTGAACCAGTTGTCATATTTTCTCTACATTTCTTTTAGACTTTTTTGTAAATGTGTCCTGAATTGATGAATCTTGACTTCCAGTTTGTCTCAGTTTCTTTGGCTCAATTCTCCAATGACAGTTGAAGTCATCAAATCAATCTGTAAAATTCGTCACAACATTTTGTGCACAACAGAAAGAGCATTTCTCTTTGTTACCATCTGCAAATGTTTTAGCACATTTAGGAAAATAACAATTATGACAATTTGAACAATTATTGGTTGTAGATGTCTTTTGTAATTGATATCTGCCATACAGACAAAGTGCAGCCTTGTGTATTTTCAATCATTGTCATCAAACCCTTCACCATAGTTTCCATCAGAGTAACTGTTGTATTGACAACATGGCTAAGCATGTTGACTATCTTGTTTGTACTCAATGACACAAGGACTTGTCATTCTGATGCACTGACATGTTCACTGAAATAAAGATTTACTTTTGAGAGATGAACTAAGGATTTAGAACAAGTTACTTTTGCAGGTAATCCATTATGTGGTGCTGTTTGTACCAATTGTTTCGAGAAATGTGCTTACTGTTTTACAAATGTTAAGGATGATTCGAGAAATGTACTAAAGCGACTGAGAAAAACTGTAAAAGGGAGCATGGCGCTTCAGGCGATGAAGATGTTTCTCTTCAGCATGCCTTCGTCCTGATGCCTTGCTCTGATGTGGGTTTGTTAGCTGTTGCACTGAAGTCTGTTGTACAACATACAACTGGTTATCTGTATGAAACAAACATTACCAACCTGGCGATAAAAAGGAACTGGAACATACTAGAACTGCTGGTAAGGAATCACACCCACACCTCTCTAGATTATTTGTCTAGCTGCTGTTGTTTTGTGTTCAGCATGGGTTTGTTTTTCCTAAATATTACTTTAACCTCTTTATTGTTCTCGGTGTCTGTCATGAGTTGAGTATATTGCGACACTTCTGTGTAAAATGCACTTTAGATTTGGGCTGCCTTGCACAATAGCTGGAAAACAAGACCGCTTGGTCAATTAGGAGCAGACGGCGGTTTCACTAAAACGATCAAACATCCCGGGGCGATTTCCAGCCCCTGAACGCCACAGCGGGAATGAACAAAGGAATGCTTGACATGAGATGAGATTTACCTTCATTCACCATCTTGAGATTCTCATACAAGACTGGAGAACATGTGGTAAGATATGGTAAAATGAAATGATTGCGCAACATCTTTGGCTCTGATGCAGTGAAGTCAGACATGGTTGTGCTGAAAAATCACCACTGGGCTGGATTTGATTTGTGGAGAATGGGGAGGTGGTGGGAGGAGAAAGGCAGGAACATTGAAGAGTAGAAGTGCGTACATTTAGTTTATATAGTCACAATGGTCTGATCCATCAATCCACCAATCAGAACCAGTAGAACCAGTTGACTATCTGAACCAGGTTGTTGTGGTGTGTCTGTAGATCATCCAGTAACGTTCTCAGTAAAAGTGATCAGTGTGATCAGGTAGATTTGTCTCCAAATGTAGGTTACTGTGACTCAGTAAACTGTCTTGTCTTTAGCCCTAGTCTCTACTCCAAAACACTCTGAGTTGGAGCTGGAGAAGAGTCAGCGCTGATCCAGGACCCTCTGGGAGAAGTAAACAGCCATATGATGAAAGACTCCCAAAGGGTCCTGGATCAGGGCTGGAGAAGAGTCGGCTCGGTTAGCTTAAGTCACCTGATGGCTTTCTATATGATGAAGATTTCATAAATGGACCTGAACCTTCCCTTCAAGGCAGAAGACATGACCGCAGAAGGAAACTCAGTAGAGGAGTTTGGACAACCTCCCCCAGGCAGGAGGGGCAGCAAGTTAATGTCCTGCCATTCAAATACATTCTTTTAACTTGAATTGTTTTAATCTTCTGTACGTATTATCCTGCCTTTTCCCACCATGTTGTTTCTGTTGCCATTCAGATGTTGTTATCCAACCCAGCTGTCAGTTGAATTATTTGTCCTTTGATTTGAGGGGAGATGTTTCTATACCAAATAGTAATCTGTGTTTTTCTATTTGTTATCAGCGTATTTTAGAGTGCAAATGAGCAAAAAAACGACATAAAAACTTAAAACAATCGTGTTATTAACCGAGACGAGATGTTACCCTTTGTGAGTGCATGATAAAAGACGACTACCAGTTTGTGAGAAGTTCCATTGTTTATGTTCACAGTCATATAGTCAGTTCAGGAATATAACATGGCATGATGCTCTTTGTGTTACTAACAACTTCTAAAAGTCTAAGAGTGATAATGCCCTCTAATATATAGGCACACTAGTGGTTATCATTTGGTACGACCCAATGCTGTGAGCTATATTCCTATTAATATATTACAATATGTATTAACTAAACTGTCAAAATGGAATGTGACGATAAAGTTTGAATCCTGTTTTTTATGTAAAAGCCATCAAGCATAAAGCATGTATAAAAATACATACAGTAACTACAAGGTGTAATAAATGACAACATGCTGTTAATATTGTTTATATCAGGCCTGGGTCCCTTCTTTTCTTCTTCATGTGCTCATGGTGCACTGGATGAACTAGAGAGAGAGAGAGAAAAGGTCAGTGTTACTGTATGACGCTCTATCATCAAAGTCTTTATTTGACTGAATCATCTACTACACCATCGTTCAGAGAGAGAAAAGGAAAGAGAAATACACATTACTAAAAACTTTGAAGTCACTACCACACTATTTAAGAAAGAGTGAGAGACAGAGACAGACCAATAGGGGGCTGTATTGCGACCCCTGGTGGCCATATTGGAGGTCCTCGGCTCTTAGCAAGAACAGCTGATTGCTTTTCTAAGGGACAGAAATTTGGTCATTTGTTCCCTCAAATTACTTAATTTGTTTCCTGGATTTAGTAATACGTTCGGGCCGAGTACATGTGTTTAGATCATGTCAGCTTGTTAGCTAGCATAGTACCTGGTCAGCTAACCACCGCTGTCTTATTGAAACATCTAATTTACACATTGCTAACGCTATGTGGCTAGGAGCAAGTAGTTGCATTAGTAGTTTAACATCAGCTGCTTTGCTAAATTAGCCTGCTGGCTAGCTAGCTAGTCAACAAAGCCAGAAAACAAGTTCAAAAACAGGTTGTTCGGGTTAACTGAGCTGACTCACATCTGGTTGGTACACTAGCTAACGTATCTACTAGAAGCTAGCGTTAGCAGTGGCTAGTAGTCCCATGTTAACAGTAACTAGTTAGCTAGCTACCAGTTAGTTCAGGTTAACTAGCTGACTCTTCTCCAGCTCCAACTCAGAGTGTTTTGGAGTAGAGACTAGGGCTAAAGACAAGACAGTTTACTGAGTCACAGTAACCTACATTTGGAGACAAATCTACCTGATCACACTGATCACTTTTTTAGATATCTCTCTTTTTGATCTCTCATGATTCTCAATCATCTAGTACACCGTCTTTCAGAAAGGGAAAGAAACCGATAGGTCAGACAGACGGGGGAGAGAGACGCTAACTGACAGAGAAACAAAACGAGACGACACGATTAGGGAGGAAGTGTCATCTCAGGTGGGGAAACACTTACATCATCATACTGAAATGTGGCGGTGCCTTGTCTAGTCGTGTCCCTCATTTGGAATAACTCTGGAAAACACACACACACACACACACACACACACACACGCATTAATTGTGTTTTATTGTCTGTACTGCACTTTGTTACGCTGTATTGAAAAGTGATACACCAAAAAAGCTTATTACTGAGACATCAGCACACACACACACACACACACACACACACTCTAGTGGCAACCTCCTGCCCACTCACGAGTCAGGCTGCGGAGTTTGATGCAGCAGGCCACGTATTCGTCGAAGGCGATCTGGCCCTGCACGCTGTAGCGCTTAATGATGATGTTGAGGACTTGGGGGCTCAGCTGGTAACCTGCAGCACCACATAACAAATACAGATCCTTTACATTTAGCTGACGCTCCAGTTCACAGCACCAGCAGCACCAACGGCAAATTGACTGAGGTAAGAAAGGTTAATAAAATGGATTCCTGTTTGGTTCCCCACCTGGACCCGATAAAGCAATGAATAAATACATTTAAATGAAATTTAACTAAATTAATACAATTCACTAAAAAATAAATGTTGTGGTAATATAGATAAAATAAATACATTTAACTACTTAATTTGCATTAAAATTAAACAACACATACAACTTTATATTAACCAATAAACAATAATAACAAATAAATAGATGGTGAATGAATATGTCTTTACGTAACACTTCTATATCATACATGATGATTCTACTGTCGGAACAAATACAAATGTTTTGTAGACATAAACAACCTAATGAACAGAACAGCATCTTGTAAAGTTGACTACATTCATCTGTACTCTCACAGTGGGTCTTCTAGTGGGTCTTCTAGTGGGTCTTCTAGTGAGTCTTCTAGTGAGTCTTCTAGTGGGTCTTCTAGTGAGTCTTCTAGTGAGTCTTCTAGTGGGTCTTCTAGTGGGTCTTCTAGTGGGTCTTCTAGTGAGTCTTCTAGTGGGTCTTCTAGTGGGTCTTCTAGTGGGTCGTCTAGTGAGTCTTCTAGTGGGTCTTCTAGTGAGTCTTCTAGTGAGTCTTCTAGTGGGTCTTCTAGTGAGTCTTCTAGTGGGTCTTCTAGTGAGTCTTCTAGTGAGTCTTCTAGTGGGTCTTCTAGTGGGTCTTCTAGTGGGTCTTCTAGTGGGTCTTCTAGTGGGTCTTCTAGTGGGTCTTCTAGTGAGTCTTCTAGTGGGTCTTCTAGTGAGTCTTCTAGTGGGTCTTCTAGTGGGTCTTCTAGTGAGTCTTCTAGTGAGTCTTCTAGTGGGTCTTCTAGTGAGTCTTCTAGTGGGTCTTCTAGTGGGTCTTCTAGTGAGTCTTCTAGTGGGTCTTCTAGTGAGTCTTCTAGTGAGTCTTCTAGTGGGTCTTCTAGTGGGTCTTCTAGTGGGTCTGAGTTGGTTTTCTGGGCACGTCAGCTGGAGGTGTTTTTAGATTTCCACGCCCCCAGACTAGTCTGGACAGCAGGTGCTTTCAAGCTAGGTTTGACACTGTAATGTAATGATGGGGGAAATGTAACCTAGGACAGAAGTAAATGGGCTGCGACTCTAAAAGACGCCGGTATTCTCCGTACCCTGCGATGCCAGAGCCTGTTGCATCTCCTGGGAGTTCACCGCCCCGCTGCGGTCCTGGTCGATGGACATGAAGTTCTGCTTCCAGGCGTTCAGGGCCGACATCAGCTGGGTGAACTCGGTGAAGCCCATGCTACCGGAATAGTCCGTCTGAGACGCGTTCAGTTAAGGACCGATCACATCCCCCTCTCCTCACTTGTTTGAGAAGGTTCATACTGTCTGAGTCTTTATGCTCACAGGAATATAGTCCGGGTGTGGCTCTGACCTTTGACCTCCTTTCTGCTGGTTGTTTGTAATGTTGGTGATCCAGGATTTGAATCCTATTCTACTGTTTAAGCCACTCCGGATGACAGTGTCAGCTAAATGCCTAAACTGGATCATGGGGCTAATGCTAACGCTAATGCTGTACTCAAAACCACCCCAGCCGACACAAAGACCAAGACCAGACCAGTCTTTTCAGTTTCCCCAGATAGCTTTTAGAATAGTTTATAAAATCTCTTAAAACTGTTAGATGAGACACTAAAAGAGCAAAAAGAACATTTTCAAATCGGGCTTTTGAAAGATGCCAAGATGCAGGCGGGAGGTCATTTGGAGGGGTGTCGAACCAGGCAGGATGAATCCCCCCACAGTAAAGACCCAGTATGGGTATAGGATTGGAGGGCAAGAGATGGAGGGGGGTCTACAAACAATGCCTGGAAATGAGAAGAAATGAGGCCGAGCCCGATACTACTAAGGAGAGAGGAAACAGCAAAACGACCCCAGAACGTACACATCAACAGGAAAGGGGGAAAGACTGAAGTGGGGCCAATCAGAGTAAGGCAGGGTGTTAGGGGAGGAGCCATACTAGGAACGAACCTACACAGTGGACACAGGAGGGGAAGTGTTGAGGCAAGAAGGGTGGAGCGTAAACTACCACCTACAGCTGTGGAGGCTTAACAGAGCCACACAGACATTTTAGTGGATATACACGTACTGCCCTGTCAATCAATCTACCGAGCCTCTCCGATTGGCTGAGGGGTGAAGGATACATCCAGCATGCTGATCATCAGTTTGCAGGTCTCCAGGCTGAAGGCTGTTGAGGAAAACAGACAGTTAACACAGAGACGCACTGAGAGAATAATCCAGAACGAAGCCCGAGCTCAGTGAAGGGCGGGGCTAAACTTCATCTCTTCCTTAATAATTGACCATTAGTTTTAACCTGCAGGGAGTACCAGGTGGCCGGGGTTTACCACATCAGGACAATTCAGATGGTGTCAGGGAATATAAAAGGTATACAAAATTCACTTTCACAATATTTCCTGTGAATGTCTCCACTTTCTGACACTTTACATTGCCTTGTTTGTCCTCTTACTGAATTCATTTCACAGGGTTCCTACAGTCATGGAAAACCTGGAAAAGTCACAGCATTCAGTTTTCCAGGCCTGGAAACGTTTTGGAAATGGAACACGTGCATATAGTTTTGGAAATGTCTCATCTTGGCTGCTTGTTGATCCACTTCAGATCAGAAATGTCCTGATAGTTTCGGTCCTAAGAGATAGTTGGAGCAGAAATAAGACCTGGACATTCACAACACATGTTCAACAGAGACCAGAGACTCTGATGCTCTTACGTTTGTAAGTGCCAGTGATGCCGAACTGAGTGAGGCAGGTCTGCAGCTCCTCGGCTGAGATTTGTCCATCCTGTCAGAGTCAGGAAGACAAAGGGACAGGAAACACACTGCTGTTAGAGAATTTCCCTACAGGCATCAATGAACTCTTTTTCCACGGCTTCCTAGATAAGACACTCTACAGTATCTGAGCTGCATATCACTGAATATCCCACATTGTATTCAAACTGAGCAAAACATGAAGCCGAGCACCAAATTCTAGTGTCATTTGAGAATTAAACACACTCAGAAGATTAATTAACCTTTACCTGTCCAGCAACGGATGAAAATACTCCATAGAGAGGGTCCGGCATCTGGACAGACAGGCAGAAAGACAGGCAGACAGGCAGGCAGGCAGACAGACAGACAGACAGGCAGACAGAGAGACAGGCAGAGAGACAGACAGGATTAGCAGGATGATCTGTAGACTTGTAAACACTGTTGAATGTTTTCCAGAGTTACATGTTTTAAAGTTTCTTTATATGTGCAGCAGCCTCCAACACACAAGAACTGTTTGTTTTCATCATATTGTTTTTACTCCGCTGATACGTCTGATTATCTAATACTGATCAAAGTTTCAGAGCTGTGAAACTGAAATATATCTGAATGTCTTGTTCACTCCATTTGGTAACGGTTTCTTATTGTTGGATCCAGATACTAACACATGTTGCTCCTGATACTGTGTGAACAACTAACACCAGATATTGACTACATGTACTATATGGTCCTGCCAGAGCTCTAACTTTGAAAAAAGTGTGTGTGTGTGTGTGTGTGTCCTAGGAGAGCGCGTTCCAATATGCAAGGTTTGCCTCAATCATCTTATCTCAGGTCAGCTCAGGTCACCTGAACGTCACATCGACATTAGAAACATCTTTCTATTCTCATTCAAGCTTCTTGAATCTGCCCACAAGTTTGCCAGACTGACCAAGCCTGTTACAGGGAAACCATTGTGTGTGTGTGTGTGTGTGTGTGTGTGTGTGTGTGTGTGTGTGTGTGTGTGTGTGTGTGTGTGTGTCTGGTACGGGCCTCCAACAACTGCAGGAGGAGAAACTAGAACCAATCTGAAATCTCCGACACTTTAAACGACTCAGCAAGAGTCTTAGTGGCTTAGTGAGTCTTAGTGACTGCTGAGGTCAGGAGTCGTTTGCAGAACATCCGCTCACAAATCTGTTCCCAGATATTTTCTGATGGATTTCAAGCAGCGGCGTTCTGACAAATGGACCTGTCGTATTTCAATTTAATCAAGTCAACCAACATCCGGACACTTCTGTGATTTCTATCCATTTTTTAAATATCTCCTTACCCCTCCTGCTCCCGGGGGAGGGCCACCGTATCCTCGAAAATCCATTTGTCTCTATGAGATAATAACTGAACTGAAGTGCGGTTTGTCTTTGCTTGACGATCGGCTCCTTTTATGTAACCCGGAGGGCGTGTCCGCTGTGTGGCAGACGAGGAAGAGAGTCCAAACTCCGGTTATAACGCGGTTATATAGCGCGCTCGGGCGGTTTGGAATGTAGACTGTCGCATAACAAATACGCAAACACAGGAAGCAGAGCTGGTCTCGAGCCCACCTCCCGGAGAGTTGTTAGATGCATCACCTACTCAGCGAGAGCCACCGCGCTAGATTCCGATTGGTCGTTTTTGGCCACGTGACGTTAGCAGCCCAATAAACTGGTTGACTGACTGACTGACTGACTGACTGGTTGACTGACTGACTGACTGACCGACCGACCGACTGACTGGTTGACTGACTGACCGACTGACTGACTGGTTGACTGGGATTCTGACAAGGATGAAGTTTGTGATAACTGAAAATTCAAGAGTCAGTGAGAAATGTCCCCATCCATCATGGAGCTGATAACATGTATGGAAGGTCTTTGATGGTTATTGTAAAAATAATAATATAATAATAATAATAATAATAAAATAATAATAATATTGTTAATATAATTATTACATGATAGGAAACATAACGGTAAATCATTTTTATTACATGAATGAAAAATATATGGTGTTAATTGGATTATGACACTATTAACGACTAACTCATATGATGTTAATGGTTTATTACATGAATGGGAGGTTGGAACGAGCCGTCCAATCAGGTTTGTCTCTGAAGCGAGTGCAGCCCGTCTCACCATCTGTGGTTTTGGAGGAGCGACTCTTCATTTCGTACAGAGCTCGGCGGAGGAAAGTCGAGCGGACTGGGATGTTTAGACGTAACCCTACCCGGTGTTGGTCGACCAGGCCACCCCTGAGCCTCCATCGGTGCCCGGGGAGCCTTGGTTCAGGGCAGTTGAGGCGGTGGGAGGAGGAAGAGGAGGAAGGTGCAGGAGAACACGCCATGTGGGCTGCAGCACACCCGACTGTTTGCTGCCACACTACAGGTATGTTGAATAGAATAGAATAGAATATACCTACATATTGATCCACACTATACCTACACTGATAGTATTTCTACTAGTATTATTAGTAGTACTACCTACTGTTTCTAATGAGTCGAGTCAGGTCTCTGAGTCTTTCTGTCGGGACTCGTCTGGTCTGTGGCCTAGTTTGATTATTATTATTATTTCTACTTCCGGTTCCAGTCAGTTCCTATATTGATCAGTGAGACATCTCTGATCATCCTTAAGAAACTCCTTCATCATTACTTTGGTATTTGGAAAGAAATGTACAAGGTTTATTGCCTATTTTGGTCTTGGTGTGTGTGTGTGTGTGTGTGTGTGTGTGTGTGTGCCAATGTATGTGGGTGACGTGTGACTAGAAGCGTGACCAAACCCAGCAGGCTTCATTGGCAGGTCCAGGAAACAGACGGATCAGAACACACACACACACACACACACACACACACACACTCACTCCATGCATGTTGAGGTTGTTGATGATGATGATTCCCACTAAGTCATCCATACTAAAGATATTAGTCATCGGTATTGATCAGATATATTTTGTGCTGTGGGCAGTAAAATCCTTTTATTGAACCTTTAAAAATACAAATCAACACTGGAATTCAATTCAAAATGTAATAGTGCATCCGTCACATGAATGTCTTCATATAGTGAATAAAACATAAAACATTTGATGGCAGAAGATTTCACATTTTTTTTAAATTTTGCAGAAAATCCACTTCCTTTGTTGATAGAAACCCAAGTGACTCGACCTCAACTCTGACCCCCAAACATCACCTGGCCATCTTATGCCCCCCCACCTCGTATCTTCATCCGCAGGTTGCCACAACGCCATCCCTCAAGCTGCTGACAGTCAGAGGTCCGGCTCCGGAGCTCCTCTGGCGCCGGTTCACACAGGAACCTCCAGCCAGGAGCCTCATGGTCCTTGGCTGGCCGCTGGTCCCTCACCACAGGAACCCATAGCAGACGGCGGAGACGCAGCCCAGCTTTTCCCTGGCGGCCATCGCTGGGTGGATCCGGGGACTGAGACCCAGGGTTGTGCATGTGTTTATGGGCAGAGTGGACCAGGGGGGCGGGGCCACCGCTGGGCTGGGTCTCCATACGTCTACTACGGAGGTGAGTGTTCCCCTGCCTGCTTTTGTGGCTGTGAAACATCATATGAAGGCTTTATGGGAGCTTTGGATCTCATCTGGCTATCTACTGGAGAACAAACAAGGGTTTCCCAGGGTGCTGGAGCAAAATGAACACGTTGGAAACCACTTCAATGCAAAGAGTGAAACTTTATTGATTGCTTAGTAGGCGCAAACAACAATCAGCAAACACTGTGATAGACTTCTGAAAATACATATGTGAATATGACACATGCTGGTTTTCACATTTTTTCACATCATAATAAAAAAAATCACATCTTCCACATCTGGAGCTCAATGCAAAATGTTTAAGGACTCCATTACCCAGAAACCCTGTGTGGTGACGTCAGTCTGTGATGTTTTATATCAAAGGAAACCAAAGAGACGAGAGATTCCAGATAGTCCAGCTTTCTCTGCTGGTTAGTTTGGATTTAAATTAAGCGAATTCTGCCTACTGCAGCTTCAACTGATGATCTGATGACTTATGAGTGGAACCGGGGGCAGTAGGCGATTGTACCTTGCCAATATTACGACCAACCAGTAGTAAGGAGTGTAAGGGTCAAAGCCACAAATCCATATGAGTGGAACCAGTCTAACATCTGCTTATTGTGCTTCATTGGTCCAGTGAGGAAGACCACGGTGGTTGGTGTGGAGGTGGACATAGTGGAGGAGGTCGCCATTGAAGACACTGAGACTCTAGAAGTACTGTAAGTAAAGACTACCTGAGGGATGATGATGATGATGATGATGATGATGATGATAATCATAATGTATAATCCACAGTAACAGACAGTAAAACAGTTATAAACACGTCATTGAAAAATACAGAATTCATTTGTTTGTGTCTTTTCAGACCTGAAGGAATATTCACACATGAGTTAGTGGATCCTGCTCTGCTGCATGGTGGCCAGCTGTACCCCACATGAGCCCCATGACTGTCAGTCTGTTGTCTGTGTGTAAAACTGCTCATTGACTCTTAAACTGTCACTAGCGTGTTGTTGGCATGTTGTGATTCCTTTCTAATAAAAGAGAATAAATGTGACTGAAATGTAATCGACTGTCTTCCACGAGCTCTCCGAATAAAACGACGAAAGTCTCAGTTAACTGATTTCACTGACACTTCTTGTTGTTTTAATAAATTGTACAGCAGATAATGGACTTCAACTACCAGCATGCATCGCTACTACGTCATCAAACCCCGCTACAGACAGCGATAACGATAATACTGGTCATTTCGACCAAGTTCTTCCTTAATTAGCTTGTTTTTATCCTACTGGCTTACATGTTGTTAATCAGATAGTGGCCTTCAACTACCAGCATGCATTGCTGCTGGTCTGGCGCGCACAACCGCACCGAGTACGTCATCATCCCGCACCACACACAGAACAGCAACAACGGCCCGATGAAAACACCGGAAAACAAACCCTTTAATGTGGATGAAAAGTCAACATGTCGGAGTCTCTAGAAACACAAACCGTCCAGGACCGACGGGACCGTCTGCGGGAACTGACGGAATTCACGGAGAACTGCAAGAAACAGCTGGACGATATCTTCCAGACGCTGGGATGGTCGCAAGACTACGAGGGCTCCACTCAGGTAGCTAGCTAGCTAGCTAACTCTATACTGATACATGGGATTACAGCAGGGTGTGTAAAATGACAGCACTACAACATGTTGAGACTAAAGAAATACATGGAAACTATGAAAACTACATCAAATCATATGAAAGAAGTATAAATATATAATCATATAAAAGTATGAGAATATGACAAACGTATGTGAATTTACAGCATAAATAAAATAAATTAAAAATCTGTTGTTCCATATGTGCAGATACATACAGGTCATACATACATGTAGAGTAAATGTGTAGGTGTGTGTTAGGTGTGTGTTAGGTGTGTTAGGTGTGTGTTAGGTGTGTGTAGGTGTGTGTTAGGTGTGTGTTTACAGCTCCCTCCATGTTGTTTCCATGCTGTCCATTCTGTATTTCAGGAGGCGATGGAGCAGTGTCCCTACGACCCCGGCCACAGAGTCCCGGTCAGGAGCATGGAGAGACACAAAGCCTCCTGCCAGCTCAGGAAAATGGGCTACTCACCTGAGGAACAGGTAACACACACACACACACACACACACACACACTTTGAACCGTGCTTGTTAAACTGATTACTGTAACAGGGCCAATGTTCCCTCTAAAGCTGAGGACACACTTAAAATCCTAACTGAATTTGAACGCCTCACGCACATGATGACGTATTTCACGGTATGAATTCTGATCACAATGGATCGGCATGGTGGCAGAAACTTGGAAAATAATGCCCAGGTAGTAAAAAACATTTAGTAGGTTTGCGTCATTGTAATAAAATAACTTTTTAAAATAAGACTTCGGCCTCACGTCACTGTAAGCTCGGCTCTCATTGGCTGCTGATGGTCTCTGAATGCCACATCCTGCAGATGTCAGGTTGTAAATATGAAACGTGTTTGATATTATTGGCTCAGATCAATCTGTAAATCCCTCCAACTACTACATAATGTTTTCTGACCATCGGCTCCGACCAAGCCTCCAGTTATCTGGAAATGGGTGAATTTGGGGGACATTGGTCTGATAGTCCTCTAGTGTGTTTCCAGCCTACGCCAGCGATGTCCAGTCTGCAGGTTTTCATCCCAACCAGCAGCAGCTCATTTCACTGATAAACACACCTTGACCAGAGTGGAGGGAGCTAATAAGGGTTTTGTAGGGATGGAAAACCTGCAGACTGAACATCACTGGTTAGTGGAAACACTGACCTGACATCCATCAGTACATTTAGTTTAAGTCATAGTGTTTTTTCTGGTGGTGGCAGGCCGGGCCAGGAAAGGAATGTCAAGTCAAGAAGCAATACAATAAGCACTTGGTATAGTGTATTTATTAGTATTATTAGTTTCAGAGTGTGTTTGTGCTGAGCTCGTCTGATATTGAGGTGGGCCAACACAAATACATCTACTCATGTGAAACGCTGGAGCAGTAAAACAAATAAAGAGAACTGGTTGATTCTGAAAGCTTCACCTCAACACTGCCGTGCCGTCGTCGGTCCATGTCGCACGTTTCCACCAAAACCTGCTGCTTCTCCCTTCCAGGCGGCGATGTTCGACCCCTCCGTGTGTTATGAGAACACCAGCGTCTGCAGCCTCACAATGGGTGAGTTGTTACTGATCCTCTTACTGGAGCTGAAAGCTGCCGTTGTCCTCTCTGAACAGAGCGCCTGTCCTGACCCAGACGTCACTGAGTCAGAACGTATTGTTTCCTTCTGTTTATGACATTTTTGTGATTCCCTCCTGTGCCAGAAATATCGAGTCACCATCCTTCCTGTCCTTGCTGTGTCATTTTCTGCATGCAGACAAAGCCACCCAGCACCAAGCGATTCTCCAAGCACGATCTGCTGCACCGCTCATGAGGATGGAAGGAGTCTTCTGGCAAGGTAGCCCCTGGCATCAGACCGGTCTTCAACGATGTGCCACCGCGACCCAGCAGTCGCAGGTTTTCATTCCAACCAAACACTGATTTCAACCTCCTTCAACCAGAGATGGAGGAACTAGAGTGAAAACCTGCGACTGTTGAAGACCTCTGCCCTAGAAGCTTTATTTTTGCATGCAGTTCCAACGGCAGTCCACTAGGTGTCACTAGAGGTCTCGTTCTAAGCCCAACGCTTATCTGATTGGTTTACAGCGTCTAAATCTCCCGTCACCTTCACCACCCCCACTTTCTTCTTTTAACAAATCCAATCAGTTTATTAGATTGGCATTTGATTTGATTAGTGATTCTCATTGGGCTTGTCACCTTTTACAAACTGTTTTCTGACTTGTGGAAACCATGTATGTGTTGTGTTCTGTTTCCAGCGACAGGGTGAGTATTAGAGAGGAGCTGGGCTCTAGAAAGTTCTGCTGCTCAGGTTCAGGCTTGCCTGATTACGTGCAGTATCCTTTAATACCATATCCTTTAAAGCCACAGGGCGGGACACACACACACACACACACACACACACACACACACACTTTTCCCTTTACGTGGTGGGGAAAAGCCTCAACCTGGAGAGATTGGAGAGATGTTGAGCATGCATGATATTTGTATAGCAAATCTAGATTTGTATAGCAGTTACAAAGGTGTGTGTGTGTGTGTGTGTGTGTGTGTGTGTGTGTGTGTGTGTGTGTGTGTGTGTGTGTGTGTGTGTGTTAACCTGCCTCTCTGCCCGTCCACCAGGTCAGTACTCCAGCCAGCCTGTTGAGGTTCCTCAGAACCACCAGCGAGCCGTCTGTGATCTGACCGTGGCCGACCGGTTGGCCCTGTACGATCACGTGACCGGGGCCCTCCTCCAGCAGACGGACCGAGCCGCCTCGGCCAGTAACGACGATCTCTACGTGGATTTGGTGGCCAAGCTCAAAAAGGGTAAGGCTTGGCGGCGTGGGTACGATCCGTCTACTCGCTACGAGGATGATGTTGTTGTTTCCTATTTCTTTTCCTCACACACCAGACATTAATATACTCTGGACAAGAATATATCAAGTAGAGTATCGAGTAGAGTATCGAGTAGAGTATCGAGTAGAGTATCGAGTAGAGTATCGTGTGTGTTCTTGTGCAGATGAAGAACAGAATGGACCCAAGTCTCACCTGGAGCTGATGGCAGAGATGAGGGACTATAAGAGGCGGCGTCAGTCCTACCGAGCCAAGAACGTCCACATCACCAAGAAGTCCTACACTGAGGTAACCCCCCCCCCCCCCCCTCCCATGACTCCCCAGCAGCTGGTTGATTGGTTGAGTTCTGGTAACCTGTCATCCCACCAGGTTAGAGAGTCCAAACCAACCTGGTTCCAGTCTGTCACTTGATCTACCATGATGGACTTGTCTGCTCTTCTCTGGTGTTCATACCAGTTAAGACCTGAAGTTTACGTGAAATGTCACGAACATCGTGAAGAACTGGATTTAGGGTCACACACAGAGAGATGATGTACAATAAATAAAAAAGTTCCATATTGCATCTTTAAATGGAGGCTAAGGTAACGCCTCCTACATCCTGCAGGTGATTCGGGAGGTGATCAATGTCCACTCTGGAGAGCTGGCCAGACAGTGGAGAGACGAGGGAGGGGAGGAGGACGCGAGCCGAGCTGGACGCTCCGCCCACAGGTACAGCACACGCCTCCTGACGCCTCCTGACTCCTCCCACCATCACCTGCCAGGATAGTCTCAAAACCCCTCAGGGATGTCGGGAGGACGACTCTAGATTTACCTGACTGGAACTTTTCAGATTTAACTTCATGAGCGTGTGAGGATGGTGATCGGTGACGTCTCATCATCCAGGCTCTATGTTGTCCCAGACCAACCCTTATCACACGCTGACAATTCATCTCTTCCTGAAAAACACGGAAATAAAAGTCCCATGACTCATAAGGCATTATAAGGCGTCATAAACGCGTTAGATTAGATGTGATCTAATAAAGTCAACATGCAACAGTAGGAGGTTGAGTACTTTCTGCACCTTCATAGATAATGACTAAATAAATAAATAAAGGATAAATAATAATAATAAATAAATTGAATGTAGTTTTCTGATGTTTACCCGATGGATATATTGTAAGAAAAGTTTGACCCTTGACCTCCTTACTGTTGGTGCTTGTAGTCAGTGATCACAGTCCTGATGAGATAAAGGACTAACATGATGTTTTCCGTTCAGACGGCGGTCGGATGAAAGGCGGTCGGCGTCCACAGAGTCCCGTCACTCCCACAGCAGACGCCATCGCAGCCGGGAACGAAGCCAAGACCGGGAGGGCAGGAAGAAGAAGAGGAAGAGGTGAGATATCTGACTGGATGACGATGGGGTCGCTGTGATGAGTCAGTCATCCAGGAGACAGGAAGGTTTTACACTTTTCCTCCACACAGTCGCCTTTCCCTTTCACTTATTCTTGGCTGCTTGTAATGTGTATGTATCTTCTCTATCTGTCTTGCCTATAGAACAGTTCTAGATAACCGTAGGTGGCAGGGTGACACTTATTGGATAATAGGGGCTCTTATTTTGAAAATATACAGTAGTATTTTTGATTGGTTTGTGGGGCTCCGCAGGGCTTCCCGTTCCCCAGATGACCGGCACCATGACAAGAAGAAGAAGAAGAAGAAGAAGAAAGAGGAGAAGGAGAAGGAGAAGTGATGATGGACAAGAGGAGGTCAAGGGTTGTCGTGACCTGGGAAGAGGCTTCAAGATGTCAGCCGTCACGTGGAACCTCATGACATTTTAAGTTTCAAACTAGGACTGAGATGATGGATGATAAAGGTTAATAAAGTTTTGAGAACCAATGTGAGTCCCAGGAAGTGTCTCCCTCCAAATACCACTTCTTTAAGTAAACACTATGGGAAGGGTAGTGCCAGCAGGCTGGATTTCTATTGGACGCTTTTGAATTTGTAAAATAAATGAATTAAAACATTTCATTTCTAAGGCACAATGAAATCGAACTGTGATTATTATCGAGTTTTACTGAATTTCTTTGGTTTTTCCAATTCAAATTCAGCTTTCTTAATTCAGATTCAATGGACTTTTGTTCCCTGAGTGTCGACTGGAAGGCAACAGCTAGCTAAACCTTCACTTAGCCAGCCAGCTCTTCCCATAGGACCGTCTGTTTATTATCAGTTTCATATTAGTGGTGATCATCGGTGTTACCGTATTACGCTTCAGGTTATTTTAGTTTGTTTTTTAAGAGATGGGTGGATTTTTAGGTAAAGTCGGCCCATCTTACCGCCTGAATCCCAAAGGGTCTCTGCAACAGAGAAGAGTCCCGCCCCCACTAACTGAGACCGTAGATCCACCCTATTGGCCCAGATTAACTCCTGGTGTCGGTTTGCTCACTGGAGGGAAAGGAAGTGACAAAAACACAAAAGTCTCTCGTTGCTTTTCAGGGAATTCAAATCAGAGAAAGAGTTCATGTAGAAATGAGCAGAAGACGCTTTTGGTTCAAACCTCCCCTGTGCTGGAACGAGCCTGAGTTCTCGTCAGGTCAACAGTTTGAATCTTCCGGATGCTTTGATGCCTGAAAGTCAAACTATACATGAAGGATTGGTTCTGTCAGGTGTCCTACTGTAGTTACTGCCAAGCTTGGCCCCTCCCACGTCTGCTTGACTGGCTGGGTGGTTTTCAACTCGCGACCCTCTGGAATGTCGGACAGGAGTGTCATAGCTGGCACACTTTCACCACGGGGTCAAAGGTCACTGGAGGTCAGGCTTAATGCTGCTGTGAGTCTGATGAATGAATGATGAAAAGTTTTCCAGGTCTGGATAAATGACAGAACCGTAATATAAAGGATTTCATTACGAAATGATCAATATCCTTTTTAAAGAACAATCAATACCTGGAATAATTCAAAACCACAGATGATTTTATTCACTAAAAACTTTTGCAACAAATACCTTTTGGATGTGTTTAGTCTCTGCTGGCTGAAACAACAATAATGATGTGCAGCGTTTCAACATGACTGATACTGGTCATGTGACGGAGTGGTGGATGGGTCATGATGAACGCTGTTTGTTGAAGGTTTAAACGTGTATATGAATTCTGTCAATATAGTAGAAGTCTGTACAATCTGGTGCAGCAAACTACAAGCTCAGAGATATCCAGCACTGAGTAAAGGTCTTAGACTCCATATAATATACATTTGGTCTTAGATGTTTATTTTTAGTTTTCTACATTAGTGTTTTACATTGCTGCTCTTTGTAGTAATGTTTGTGGATATTTAGTACATATACCAATATCTCTTATTTTTCTCCATTTCTTATCAATCCCATTCCTCCCAGTTCAGATCAATCCAGTTGTTTTCCTGTACAACATACAACACTAACACATCAATAAACCAGTAAACAGCTCAGTATCCTCCTCTCTCTCTCTGCTGAGTCTCTACCTCTCTGAACCTGCTGGGTTAGGGCTCAGGTATTTCTCACCCTGCCGAGGAGGAGGAGGAGGAGGAGGAGGAGGAGGAGGAGGAGGAGGAGAGGATCCTGTTAGTGCCTGGGAACCTGAGGGATCCCGGGGGGAGAGAGCGGGAGGGAGACAGACAGAAGAGAGAGATGCAGTAAGGACTCTGCTCAGGGAACGAAAAACCAGCTCCTTTTCTTCTTCTGTGTTCCTGTGAGCGTCCTCTACCCCTCGGCAGGCAGGCGGGATCTGGTCGCAGTGGATTTTACGCCACCAAGACGGGCATCAGCAGCACCATGGGAGCCTCCAGCGTCCAGGTAAGACGGGGCAGCGAGCGTTGGCCTCCACCCCGGGGCCCTGCAGAGGTTTTGGGGTGAACCGAGAGACCGGCCCAGCAGGGGGTTCTGGTAGAGATGTAGTACATGGGGTTGGATGGAGACGATGGATGACTGGCAGGTAGAAATGGCTGTTGTCTGGCTGGGTTTATCACATTGACACCTTCCAGGATCAATTGGATGGATGAAGAAATTCCCACACTCTGCTCTTGCAACACACACAGCGATTCTTCTGACGTTTCAACACAGAAATCAAAGAGGAAATTGGACAAGAAACTGCAGAGTGGCTTCGTATGCAGGTTTTGGGGCGGTTCACTTTCGTCAGGCTCTGTAGAGATGAGGACAAAATGGTTTGCCGTTGAATCAGTGTGGTAAAAGATCTTTGGCTCTTTATTACATTGACGCCTCCCAGGATCAGTCGTGGGTTTTTTACTGTGGGAGTCGGCAACAGCTGAACCACGAGGAAAGGTGGGCAGCGTGAGTCGGCTTCCACCCAGGGCCCTGCAGAGGTTTGGGGGAGGCTGCCGTTGGTCTGGCCCCTGAACGGAGGCACAGGTCCGGTTGAGTTGTAGTTTATGGTCTTGGATGGAGACGATGATGAGAGGTTTGATTCCCATCTTCCAGGTTTAATGGCGCTAAATAGGTTGCATTGCTTGGTTTGTTCCTGACTGGCTCTTTGTAAATGTATTTGACATTTTCAACAATCTTTATCAGTAAAAAGCCTCAAAGGACTTTACAGGCCGAACTAAGTCATCTGAAAATCAATCAGTTATGATCAATGTTGTTACAGGATACGATCAGATCACATAAAAACACAGTGAACAATAAATAACCAGTTGTAATGTGATTGCTGTTTGCTGGCTGACTGTTGGATCGTCTTCACTGGTTAACGAGGAAACTTTACTGACGCAAAACAAAGATGTGATTTGAAACTCTGTTCCTGGATGATATGAAATGAGTACAAGGTGAAGAAAACGCTTCACCTCACTGCCCCGGGGGACCTGCGGCTCAAAACTACAGGCTCACTGCAAGAGGCTCCACCCACCCCAGCCCGTCCACGCCCACCTGACAAACTGACCTATCGGATGCGTTTACCATGACGTCCTACGTCCAGCAGAGGACAATGATCAGAAAGCTCAAAGCAAATAGAATCTGAAAGAATCAAAGATGAATCCTGAGGTTTTATGGATAATCTCTGATACTGTAAATGAAATGTTAATAAAGGTGATTCAGTGATTTCATAGGATTCTTTTGCTTTGATCTGGAGAACTTTAAAAAAAATCTCAGAAAATAAATATTCACAATAAAATAGCAAAACATTATGAACTAATCAAGGATATCATTATTATTATTATTAGTATTATTGGTGTTATTATTGGTGTTGTAATAATAATAATAATAATAATAATAACTTTATTTTAAGAGCCTTTCAAGGTACCCAAGGCTCGTAACAACAGGGAGACTATGCTAGGCTAAATAAGAGAAGTAGAGAGGAACAACTTGGACTTTTCTCCACGCTTCATCTGAATCAAAACAGAGTAGGTGGCATTTGGTTAAACCGCAACTGACATTTTGTGGTATTTCCCTTTAAGATGAGTCGTTGAGTCCCGGCGGGAGCAAAATACCAAGTAACAAGTAACGTCATGATGAGTAACTTCCCCTTCTCGGTGAATTCCCCTTCCTTCCCGCTCTGAGGAGGTCAGAGGTCAGGCTCAGCTCCAGGGAGGGATTCAGTGATCATTGATCTCCGTGTCGTAGCGGCTGCAAGTCGTCGCTCGAACTTTTTCTTTGATTTTATTTTACATTGATGCACGTTTCCGAAAGATGAATGATGCTGATGGACAGAGAACAGCCTGTTGGCCCAGCAGGTTGGACCAGCAGGTTGGACCAGCAGGTTGGCCCAGCAGGTTGGCCCAGCAGGTTGGCCCAGCAGGTTGGACCAGCAGGTTGGACCAGCAGGTTGGACCAGCAGGTTGGACCAGCAGGTTGGACCAGCAGGCCTTCTGGCCCTAAAGTGAGGAACCCGGGTCCTCTGGTTGGCGCACGGGAGCGTTTCTCTACCCGCTAGGACATCCTGCGTCCTCTAGCTGGCGAGAGATGATGAAATATCTAGAAATCATCCCACTTATTTCAAGAACATGTCAGTTAAATCCTCCAACCAAATGAAACGGCTCCGATTGTATTTCAGTCAAGTGAAATGATCTCACCACATTGGAGGATTTATTTCACTTGTTTAAGAAAAAATAGATTTTTAACACATTTTTCACATTCACAGAACAAATCAATACAAGGATCAATACAAGGCGTTGTCAAGGTGTTTTGCAGTGTGGGAGCTGGAGTCTAGATAGATTCTCTATAGATAATAGCAACATAATGTAAGTTGTTACTTGAGATTGTAGTTTGCACCACTTCATTCACATGGATTTACTGGGTTTTATTTTTGGGTTTGTTTGTTTTTGCTCATCTAATGTGATGACTAACTATGTGATGTACTGTGTTGGTTGGTTCTCTTCCAAGCCAATAAAGCTTTTTAAAAGTGCATGTTCATGAACAAAAATGCAATCAAAAGTTGATATATGTGGTTTATAAAGTGACTTACATAAATAAGGTCAACATCATCTATTTGATGGTTTTGGGTTCAACTGTCATGTCAGTTGCTCCCAGCAGCCTCTGGCTGAGCTGCTCTCATCTCTGGACCGCCTGACACCAACAACCTCAGGAGAAGGAAGCCAGGCGTCCGTCCATCCTTCCTCCATCCATCCATCCTCCATCCTCCATCCTTCCTCCATCCATCCATCCATCCTCCATCCTCCATCCACCCTCCATCCATCCATCCATCCCTCCAAATCCAATGGGCAATGATAGATTATCCCAGATAACCAGGTGGCTGGTGTTTTCCAACAGTCAACAGCCAGTTTCACTGTGTACCCAGCCCGCTGTATGTAGACTAACGTAGGGCCGGTGGTTCCTCCCCGGCCTGAATTGTTCCTACTGTCAGTCTTGTTAATAAAATGGTTTTGCTGTTATTTCCTCTGCAGGCGTCTCGTCTCTCACCGGCGCTCGTGTTCATGCTGTGCTTCCTCTCCGCTCACGGCCAGGACGAATACTCCGGCTACCACTCAGGTCAGTGTAGAGGCCACAGGACGTCGTGGCGTTTCACCAAACACAGTCAGGCTGTACAGGAAACAACAGGAAACAAGGAAAGCAAAACAATGACAACTAGAGGATATGATGAACTGTTTTCTCACGAAATTAAACCAAATTCTTTCATTTGTAGGAAACAGAGAATTACATTACAACAAAACAAAATGAACCAAATCTGAATTAGACCGTTTGTTCCTCGTTCAATGTAATTCTGTTTCCTAGTACGTTCTCAAGACTCATTTCAATTTGTTTCATTGATCTCTGTGTCGTAGCGGCTGCAAGTCGTCGCTCGGACTTTTTCTTTAATTTTATTTTACATTGATGCACGTTTCCGAAGGATGAACGATGCTGATGGACAGAGAACAGCCTGTTGGACCAGCAGGCCTTCTGTCCCTAAAGTGAGGGCTCGTCCGGGATTTGAACCCGGGACCTCTCGCACCCGAAGCGAGAATCATACCCCTAGACCAACGAGCCTGTCTGTCTGTCTGTCCTGTCTGTCCAGGTGAGGAGCACACCTACGAGGGCTCCTTGGTCGACCGCTACGACAACTCAGCCTACCCACGCCCAGGTGAGAGACGACACCGAGCACAGTAGTCAACCTTTAAACTTCAACCAGGTTATATAGAACAAACCTCTTTCCTGGTTACGTAACCAGGAAAGAGGAAATCTCTGTTGCAAGAGTGACCTGGCCAAGATAGGCAGCGGTGCCAGTCAATACATAAACGTTTCTGACAGACGACATAAAACAATTTACAAGACATCAAATAAAATCATAACATCATGATCATAAATCAAAACAGGAAATGGGCTCATCAAAACAAAACGAGTTTCCTTCTAAATCCTTCATCAAAGATTTAAAAACAGGAAGTTCTTCAAGTTTAAGATCACTTCATTAAAAACATCCATGTTTAGTCCCTCTGAGGTCAACGATCTCTTTTTCAAGGAAAGCACCAAGACCAAAGAGACAAACATATAAAAGCTGCACAACAACAACAACAAAGAACAAAGTCAGAATCAGAATCACATAAAACAAGGAGCAAAGTAAAACTTCAAATCAAAATGTCTTAAATATCATATAAATAAGGAGTAAAAGAAAAGAGAGAGGAGATCACCTGTCAATCAAACAGTGTGTCCAGTACTGTGACGTCTTTCTCCTTGGATTTCCTGTTGATGGAGTTTGAGTTCCTGTAGGTGGCGCTCTTTTCTCTGTCTGTTCAGCCACGGTGGCTATCGCTGCTCATGCTAACTACCCAGTTCTTCTTCTGTTGAGACGTAAAACGCATCACTTCCTGTCTCCAGAGGGTTTCTCCCAGGTAAAGACCTACCTGACACCGGGTGTTGAGAGCAGCAGATGGAGAAGCTTCATGATGGTTGAGGTTGATGATGTTGAGGTCCAGAGATCAGAGAGAGGAGAGGACAGAGATCAGAGGAGGAGAGAGAGATTTAGAGGGAGATGTTGAGGATTATCACTTTAAACGTTTCTAGACCTCATAGGAGTAGAAACGCTGTAAAGGTCGGTATAAAGTCCCAGCTCTCCGGCAGAATACCCGCCAGAGCCGACCCACAGTTACGACGAGACGGAGGACTACGACCCCTACGGCCGCCCCTACGCCCCCACCCAGGTCACCATGATCACCGAGGACGCCTACCCCTACGCCACCACCACCGAGTCCTATTACGCCAAGGAGGACACCACCATGACCACCCAGGTACAGGAAGTAGGTCAAGGTGATAACAAGGTGTATTGCACATCTATTCATGTGCTTGTGTATTAGAAAACGTGTGTACTCTTATATTACCACGTTGTATAATGTCACATGGTTTGGTTTCAGGTGCCATATGAGTATCCTCCTGCAGGGCCCGACACCGACTCCTCGGGGGGCGACGTGGCGCTGGGGAGGGAGGGGCCAACAGAGTGCGACTGTGAGCCTGGAGAGCCCGGATTCGCTGGCTTTGCAGGACCCAAGGTACCCCCCCGACCCCGACCCCGACCCAGACACTGACCCCTGACCCCGACCACTGACCCCAGACACTAACCCCGACCCCGACCCCGACCCCACCACCCATATCATCACATCACAAACACACATCGTGGTATCTACATCCAAAAAGGAAATATTACTCAGCACTTTCTCACAATGGCGGTCGTATGTATGTTAGGAGGTACTTTGGTTGAGGTTAAAGGACGACACTGACTTTTTCTGAAATCGTCCCGTTGGTCAACTCGAGAGGATCGGCAGAAACAAACCAACACCAAC
The DNA here is from genome assembly GCA_034670405.1 of Hoplostethus atlanticus. Classification (NCBI taxonomy): domain Eukaryota; kingdom Metazoa; phylum Chordata; class Actinopteri; order Trachichthyiformes; family Trachichthyidae; genus Hoplostethus; species Hoplostethus atlanticus. The sequence continues at coordinate 1,258,688 of JAXDDX010000066.1, read as the reverse complement.
TCTGATTACTACAAGGCCTGTCTTCTCACGTCAGATGATGCTAGCTGTCTACGGGATCTTAACGTCCCGTATGCTCACGTGTTAGCAAATCCACCGGAGACACAAGAGGTGAATTAGGTGGTTCTCCGGTTTCTCAAAAGGTCTGCGTGGTTCTTCCAGGTGGAAACGTCTTTGCTCAGGGTTTGTTTTTCCTTCTCTGTTTGATCGTTTTCGTGTTTTCTGAGTAATCTCTGCTGTCGCTGCAGGGAGGCAGAGGGCTGCAGGGTAAGACCGGGCTGCCAGGACCTCAAGGCAGAGAGGTGAGAGTCAAACACATCATCACTTCCTGTACGGTAATGCAACAGCTCCTCTTCGCGGTAGCGGCTGTGCAAGACCTCCTGTCATTTGATCTGATTCTGTGTCTCATGATGAATCGTTTTCGGTGAGAATAAGTTTTGCATTGAATAAAAGGGACCGTAGTGTTGAGCATGCTAGCTTTTATTCTTGTTTCCAGGGTTACAAAGGATTCAAAGGAGTTCCAGGAAGAGGAGGAGACCCGGGACCAGTGGTGAGCAAATCGTGTTTTAACATCACTGATATCTTAATACTAACTGTCCTGATAACAGGTCACGGGTATTTATGTGGGACTTTATATGAACAGTTCAGAAATGTTTGGTGGTTTTCTGTTTGTGACCTTCGCCCTCTCCTTCTCCAGGGCGACTCGGGGCCCGAGGGGGAGGACGGTGCTTCTGGTTTCTCTGGAGCCTTGGTGAGTCAGACTCTGGCCCGGTAAGGTGCTGAAGTCAGGAAACGGTCCCAGTCTTGGATTAGTTTTACACCCGAAGCCATTTGTAGCGTCTATAATAGTGGAGATTTCCTTAACTGTAACTATGACATCAAACCAATTAAACCAATCAATCAACCAGCGGGATGTTGTTGGATGTTTTCCGCCTCTTAATTCAACCTTTCTCTTCCTGCTTACAGGGAGAACTGGGGCTTATAGGAGACCCAGGCGTGGGTGGAGAGCCAGGTCTGAAGGTAAATACCAACACCAACAGCACTAAAACTCTAATTACCCAACGTGTTGAATCTTAGTGATACTTTTTGAGGCGTAGAAATCAATACTGATGCTAAAAATGGTTCAATACTGATAGATTTAATTTTCAATACTCAGCCCTGCAGTAATGTTTGCAGAAAGCATTGCACTTCAGTTGCACTTACACTGGCTGGTACAGTATCAGTATTTCCCATACCGACCTTTGCAAGTTAAGGACATTTTTAGCAGCATGTGAATTGGATCACCAGTAGATTGACCAGTAGATTGATTGATCTCTAGATTGATTGATCAGTAGATTGACTGATCAGTAGATTATCCACTCATGGTTTTGCATGGAGAATGTCCTTGCAAAATGAGACCAACTGAAAAAATGATTGCTGACAAGAAAGAAAGTTCACTATTTAATTTCACTGATTCTACTTACAAATATATACAATTATTATCATCATCATGAATAAAAACTCTTTTTCCTCTTTATTCTCCCATAACTATTTCATCTAGTTTAGTAGCACACCGTTAGTTTCACCAGATCCTGTTTACTGGTAAATACTGGGTGTCATGTTGTCAACAGGGTGACCGCGGTATGACGGGACCCCGAGGAGGAGTTGGAGGTTCTGGTGACGCTGTGAGTAAACTCAGTAACGTCCTCCTATTCGAACCCACGTCGTGGTTACGTGGTACCAGCAGGACACCGGTGTCTTCCAGTTCTGACTGGACTGAGGCGTCTCAGACAAGCTGACAACATTGTGAGACTGTCTCAGATGAATGATGGAAGATTTACTTGTTGTCATGGCAACGCTGACAAGTTCAGATTTGAGTGTGAAAAACTGCGACTCCATGCAGCTTTTTGCCGTTCACACTGATTAGAAAACATCAGATCTGAGTCACATGGGAGGAGAAAATATCTGAATTGGGAAACTCTCAGCTGCAGTGTGAACGGAGCCGTAATGTTGCTCTCAGTCTATTATCAGTCTCAGCCTGCTGAGGTCTCATGGACTCGATGGTATCCCGTATCTTTTGTCCTTTAACATCATGAACTTCATCAACATCATGAACTTTTTTAACATCATGAACTTTGGAAATCACCAAGTTCTTTTCAGTGTAACCTGAGTGGGCGCCACGCAGGACGGTTGGGCTTGGAAACAGAAGAACACACCGGGGGGCGGAAGAGATGATGAGCATTTCATTAAGTGTATTATTATTTATCCGTCTTATTTCAGGGCTCTCATGGTGAGCCTGGGTCCCTGGGATCAAAGGGAGGTAAAGGTATCAAGGTAATGATAAAGCACACACACACACACACACACACACACATCCATTTTGAAATATCAGTTGTCAGCTTGAAAGTTAACATGAGTAGAGATGATGAATGGTAGTAAGACCTTCGTCAGACGTCCGTCCTCTTCACATTCTTCACCTTCACATATTTTATGAAGTTCATATTCAAGAAGCTGATTTTGTAATTTAAATTCAATGAATTGAGTTTCTCCAACATTTTGGAGCCCTTTCTCATGTTTGTCCACATGCCTGTTTCCTGTCCAGGGGTCCCGTGGTGTTTTAGGCAAGCTGGGCCCTCAGGGACGGGACGGACAGAAGGTAAGGAGATGATCATATTTCAGTCAAACAACATTTGACTGAGAAGAAATATACGTACAGATTGTATTTTGCCAGCCAAGTGAGGCAGGGAGCGATCGATAGCATCAATAGCACCGCCCCTAGAGGGACTATGAACCAGAGCCAGGTGGATGCTGGGTAGTGTCTGTCTGAACCAGCCAACAGGCTTCATCCATTTCCCCTGATGTAACGCTGAGCATCATTTTCCCCGCCCCTTTCCTCAAAGTGACCATATATAATAATAATCTATATCTGATGATCAATACCACAACTCAGGGTAACATGATGATTACTTCGTTCTCAAGACAAAAACACAAAAGCCAAAGCAGTTTGTTCCAGTATGCAGCATGTTGGATAGCCAGCCCTCTCCTCTCTAGTGAAAATGTGACTTTATTGTTTGTGTCAATTACAGGCCACCGTAGCTCAAGGGGGGTGGGTTGTTTATAGAGGTCGATAGAGGTCATAGATTACTTCACGCCCCTTGAACCTCCTCCTCTCCTCCGCAGGGTCAGACCGGAGCGCCTGGTTTCAGCGGAGACGTCGGGGACAGAGGATACACCGTGAGACAACTCTTCATCTTCTCCTTCATCTTCTCCTTCCTCTTCTCTCCTCGTTCGCTCCTACGGAGGTGGAGATGTAGTGAACTGACCCAGGGTCTGTCTGAAGCCTGAGTAGTGTGTTAGTGAGATGACGCTGGGTTTTAAACCCTGGCGGTTTGGTCTCATGGCGGTGGCTCACTCTATAGCCGGTACGTTGCCATGGTAACTGAGGCTCCGGTCCAGGTTGTGGTCAGGATCCAATGGACTTTTTCAAATCTAAATAATAATAATTGGCAGCAGCAACTGTCTGACCTCTCACTGGTATAATGTTATGATGAAGGTCTTAATCTTACACATTAATACTATTTTACTGACTACTAACTATTGTTGCTTTTATTGTTTCATAATTTAAAGTTTTACTATTTTTATTGCTTATTTGTATATTGTAGTTAGGCCATGCAAATGTAACGGATAAAAAAAAGAAAAAAGAAAGATATAGTTGATGCAACTGTTATTATATTTGCATGGCCTGTGTGTTATATTCTAGTTCGACCTGATGTCCTCAGGGAATAGGTTGTGGTGGATTCTGTGGAGCAACAGGAGGGGATCTTCACCATGACATCATCATTTCATCATCTCTCCATTTACAGATGACACCCATCAGATTCATTTTCCTTTCCTCTCTAATCCTCTTCATTTGATGTTCACAGTGACACTTCCTTACTTTAGGACTTTTTCCACCTCTCCATTTACCATCCTTCCATCTGTCCTCCTCCCCTCTTCATCCATGTCCTGGTAATAATCTGACCCTCGTCTTCCTCTTGTTTCTCCACAGGGTTACCCTGGAGAGACGGGAGGCAGAGGAGTTGCTGGGCCAAAGGTGCGAACATACCGAGTATTCAGCTGTTGATTTCTGTATCCAAGTACAAGTACACGCTCGGCGGTTTAGTCTGGAGGGTACGCTGTTCTGAGCAACCAGGGAATAAGAAAGTACTAAAACATTTTAGCTAAAGACGAAACAGGATCAAAACCTCGTAACTCCAATCTGCAGTTGAGCGTTACATACTTCTATGTGGGTTGAGGAAATTCTACCAGCCTTGGTCCTATGAAACCCTTTCAAAACCCAATGGATAAACTAGAAATAGAACTAGAATAGAGCTAGAATAGAGCTAGAATAGAGCTAGAATAGAACTAGAATAGAGCTAGAATAGAACTAGAATAGAACTAGAATAGAGCTAGAATAGAACTAGAATAGAACTAGAATAATGCATGGTGGTCCAGCTGATGATATATAGTATAAACCACGGTATGGTCGACTGTGGGCTGCAGGCTTCCATCATGTGAGTGGTTAAAGGACTGTTCAGTAGCCAAAAGGTCACGGGTTTGAGCCCTGCAGTGACTTTACCTCCACCAACATACTATACTATATATTATATACTATATTATATACTATACTATATACTATATACCTGCGAGGGTTTTTCAGGATGATGAAGTACTTATTTTCTCACTCTGGTGAGTTTTATTGTCAGTTCATGTAAGAAAAGTACCAAAGTTGCAGTTACGTGTTTTCACCAGACTCACTGGAGGAGCAGCAGGTGACTTGAGGTCGTCATTTAAAGTGAGAGTAAAGCAGAGGGGGCCGAGAGTGAAGCACTCTCTCTCTCTCTCTCTCTCTCTCCCCCTCTCTCTCTCCCTCTCTCTCCCTGTCTCTCTGTCTCTCTGTCTCTCTCTCTCTCTCTCTCTCTCTCTGTCTCTCTCTCTCTCTGTCTCTCTCTCTCTCTCTCTCTCTCTCTCTCTGTCTCTCTGTCTCTCTCTGTCTCTCTCTCTCTCTCTCTCTCTCTCTCTCTCTCTCTCTGTCTCTCTCTCTCTCTCTCTCTCTCTCTGTCTCTCTGTCTCTCTGTCTCTCTCTGTCTCTCTCCCCCTCTCTCTCTCCCTCTCTCTCTCTGTCTCTCTCTCTCTCTCTCTCTCTCTCTCTCTCTCTCTCTCTCTCTGTCTCTCTCTCTCTGTCTCTCTCTCTCTCTCTCTCTCTCTCTCTGTCTCTCTGTCTCTCTCTCTCCCTCTCTCTCTCTCTCTGTCTCTCTCTCCCTCTCTCTCTCTCTTTTTTTATTTTATTTTTGCAGGATAGCAAGCGGAGAATAGTTTTTGCAGAATTCCCTGTGAGAGCTACAGATGGTGGGCAGCCAACCGTCTAACTGCAGTTTTCTCTGTATTCACAAGGAACTGGCCACCACTCAGAAATCATTTTCTAAAATCAAAAATGAAACCACACTGAAATGAATACTGATGTCAAAGCCAAACTCAAAGAACCAAAAGTAAAACCAAACATCAAGTAAAACAAAAGTAAAAGAGTGAAAGGTCCTTTGTGTCTCAGAGTAGATCACACTGAGATCCACAGAGCAGATCCATCATATCTGGAGTCTGGGTCAGACTGGGATGACTGGGATGACTGGGATGATTTCATTCAGTGTTCTTAGTCAGAGTGAGTCACACCCACCAATATAGGACCACACGGCTGTCTGTCTAGCTGTCTGTCTAGCTGTCTGTCTAGCTGTCTGAGGCAGCGATGACACATCCAGTTGCTTTTTGTGGTCTTGGTGGTATTTTTGTATTTGGTTTGTTTAAAAGTCCCATGACTCCCCAGCAGCTGGTTGACTGGTTGAGTTTTGGTAACCTGTCATCCCACCAGGTCAGAGAGTCCAAACCAACCTGGTTCCAGTCTGTCACTTGATCTACCATGATGGACTTGTCTGCTCTTCTCTGGTGTTCATACCAGTTAAGAACACATGAAGAAACATCTGAACATGAGCATCAGTCCAGACTGACCAAGTCTCCTTCTACCCATAATGCCTTGTGTTCTGGGGTGGTTTCCTGTAGCTGGTTGGATCCTGTTCTCTCTCCTAACGAACCACCGTGGTTTCCTGTAGCTGGTTGGATCCCGTTCTCTCTCCTAACGAACCACCACAGTTCTCTTCTACCCATAATGCCTTGTGTTCTCTTGTTAGAGGACTGAGACGTTTTCAGGCGTCTCGTCGGTTATCTGGTGAATGTTGTTGTTCTCACCTGGAGACCAACCAGCTAAAGGAGGAAACGCTGCAGAGTTTGATAAACCCACCAGAACATGCTGGCTGTGAACGCAGCCTTAACCGTGTGGGCCCGATCAAGTGTTTGATAATGTAAAGTAGTTTTGTTAGTTTCCCACAGCTCATGTTCTCATTTCTCTCTTTCTGTCTCAGGGCACCAAAGGTCGCGGCGGCCTGTCGGGCAGCAACGGGGAACCTGGAGAAGATGTGGGTGGATAGATGATGAAAACTCAAGTGTAGTTTATTGATTCTGAATTAGCAATATCTACACATTGATGGGTCATGCTATGCTTCCCACTAATGTTGAACTCTCTCTCTGTTTATCGCCACTGTTTGTCCTCCAGGGTGCTATGGGAGTACCAGGGGCGATGGGAGAGCCTGGACAGTTCGGTGTCAAGGTAACGCCGATGACCTTCACTGACCTTTACAGACATTCACACAATAGTTTAGTTTGCATCATTTACAGTACCAGAAGGACTGATGAAGCTGTAGCCTGAAAATTCAGGAGAAATTCTGGTACTTTTTAAATATAGTTGGTCACTTTGACCGGCTGGGTCTTCAGATTCTCGATCTGACAGGTAATTGTGTTTTTCTGTACACGGTGGATAACGTCCCGTCTTCTCTCCCAGGGCAGCAGCGGGGATCGCGGCATGAGAGGACCGCAAGGACGAGTGGGTGCTGTGGTAAGTTAGTGGGCAGGACCGTCCCGTAACTGGAAGGTCACAGGTTTGACCCCCCGAAACAGCCGGGAATCGTCTTGAAGTGTCCCTTGAGCGAGAAACTGAACCCCTGTACGTGTAGCGTGACAGCTGGAGACCATCCTGAAACTGGAACGACGCCGGTTTGATCCCTGCTACAGTCTTGTGTCCCTGAGCAAGGCACTGAACCTCCACCTGCTCACTCGCTGTAAATCGTTCTGGATAAGAGCAACAGCTAAGTGACTGAAATGTAAAATTGAAGCGGACTTCAGGTTAGAGAGATTGTCCCGTAATTGAAATATCACAGGTTTGATCCCCACAGAAGCCAGCATGTCCATCAACAGTTTCCCATGAACCTCCTCCTGCTCACTCACTGTAAACCAATCTGGATAAGAGCAACAGAACCACTGTGGTCACGGCATCAAATGTAAAACTGTAAATGTGAAAACTTTCATTTCATTATTACATGTTTTTTTGTTGTGAATTCATTTTGCCTTAAAGGTCTGTTAAACCCAAAAGAAGAACCTCAGTCTGGTTTAAATGTCAACATGCTGTAGAGGTGGAAACCCTGGAGGCGTTTCACACAATGAGTTTCATGTGCGTGGAAACATGTGATGTTGAAATGAGGAACAAGGAGGCAAGGGAAAGTACCGACCAGATAACAACAAAACGTGTTTATGAGTCAGATGACGTGGTGCACTATGGGAAATGTAGTGCATCGCTGTTGTCAGATGAAAATCTGCAAGTTTTGTCCAGAAAGAGGAAGAGAATGATTATTTTCCCCATGTGTGTTTTTTGAAATGACCCAACAGGGTTTCAACCGAGAGGTCATGAAACTCACTGAACGTATAAATGACTGTGGAAAGTTTCATTTCCCTTATGGGTCTTTTTCCTGCTGACTGGATCAAATTCTGTTTTAGCAGCAGCGTCGTAACGATGATACCTGAGGATTATTTTCACAGCACAGATAAAACACAAACACCAGTCATGCTGTTTACCTCCTGATCCCAGACCAGGTGCTTTCTGAAACCCGCCACCATCCCACTCATTCTCTGTTTTCATGTCCTGCTTTCACTTTCTGAGTAGTCAGACTGACAGGTTTCATGTCAGTTTCATCACACCTGCCTGGTGGATTACTAGGTGGATTCGTACTAAACCACTTGTACTACTTTACTACCACGTTTACACGCTGCTCCCACTGGTTCCTGCCTGGTTATCAATGTTATCATATTTATGTGGTAACCTTTTTCTATTTAACGATGTTGTATCTTATTACGCTGCTAACAACACCTGAGTTTGTTTCAACATGTATTGATTAAGTATTGATCTGTCTCTCTATTTATCTGTCTCTATAACAGGCAGCTCAAGGAGAGCGAGGAGACGCCGGAGTACCAGGGAAACTGGGACCTAAGGGCCTGCGGGGCCAGCCTGTGTGTACATGAAGCATTCAGTCACCAACAACACATTATAAAACCAGTAAAACACGTTATGAAGACACTGTAAACCAGGGTTAGACCGATAGATCAGTTTTCCAATATATCAGGCCATATTGGTCTTCAATTAAATGTTGCCTTTCCACCCTGACAAGAATACAATTCTGGGGAAACACTGAATTTCTTTAATTTTTTGGCCTGAAAATGGTCAAATTTAATGATATTGAATATTGGTGCAAAATATCGGCTATCGGTGACTTCAATATAAAAATATCTGTCTTGGTATTGGCTTTAAACAACCGTCTCAACCTCGATCAGCAACATTATCACCTCACTACTAACCATAATCAATACATATTATAGACATATTGCCTCTCATTTCTTCCTGAGTGAACCCAGAAAGCATTGAGCAGTGAGACATTTTGCTTTTCCTGAAGTATCCCAAGGCAACATTACTATCAGTAATATTACGTCTGTGTTCCAGTGTTTCGTGTTTTAGTCGGATAGCTCGTTTGAAAACTAGTAACTAGTTAAAATGATCACTTGGGATTTACTTCATGTAATCTGGAAATGTGTTAGTCTGGCTTCTGTTCCCTCAAAGGTACTTGTAGGACATCAGGTAGGTGTGTTCAGCTACTGGTGAGTGATGGAGTTGTACTCTTCTCTCTAGGGGGCCAAAGGTGAGACAGGACCTGATGCTGAGAAGGTACGTAGTGAGACGATAGTGATCATATGGTCACACCAAGTTCCTTCAAGTGACTAGACTGTGTCACCAAGACGTCTCCTGGATGACGGGTCACCTCCAGATTATCAGGGTCTGGTTACGGGTCATCTCAGGGTCGGGATTAGGATTAGTACTAAAGTCAGGTCAGGGTTAGAAAGGGGTCAGGTTGGGTTGGTTAGTTAGTTAGTTAGTTAGTTAGTTAGTTAGTAGTTAGGTAGGTAAGTAGGTAGGTAGTAGTTAGTTAGTTAGTCTGTAGAGATTGATAAATACCAAATAAAGTGGTACCCAAATGCTTTGAGCAGTGAGGAGAGAAAACCCAGATAGTAAGAAGGATGACCTTTATTGACCTTGTGAGGTCATGTGCCTCAGCCAGTCAGCTGTTGTTTTTGTTTTGGCGTCTCCCTCGTGCTTTTAGTCACTCCACCTTCCCCTGACACTCATCACATGGGATTTTCCTTCCCTCAGGGCGCAGCTGGGAAAATGGGCGTCACGGGTGTAAGAGGAGAAAAGGTAATTGTGTCTTTATTGATTCGGTACACTGTACGCTTTTGTTAGTCCACTTCCTCTTTCCACACCCACAGTTTTCCGCTCATCAGTTCATTCTTCCTGATTCTTTTCTTGCAGGGAGGCCGAGGCGGCGGCGGAGACAAAGGACAGGTGGTTATTCTATTTTTAATTTTCTCCCCGACGTCATAGAAGTTCACACTCCTGTCTGATGTCACGGCTGAAGAGTTTCCCCAGCAGATACAGAACTATTTTTAAAAAGTGTTGCCTGCTCTTACAAAGTGAAAACAAAGGAGGGTGCTTTTTAAAGGCATAGCCGCTGTGTTGAGTGTGTTGAGGACACTTTTACAGACTGGATCCTCTTGTTTCAAGATACTGAATGATATTAGTGATGAAACAAAATAGATTTATCACATTTTAGAACTAATGAATCTGAGTCAGTTCTGGATGAGGATGTAGCTGATGTTACTATAATAAATAAATAAAGCCCATTGATTAGGGCCACTTGCCAAACACTGGTATGATCGGGAAGCATTGGGAGGTATTGGGAAGTCGTTTTCTTCCAGTTAGAACAAGAAACCTGAGGTACAGGTTAGCGTAATATGACACTTCACATGGTTTTAGGTGATCAGGTTTTATCCCACGCTTTCATATTCCCTCCCTCTCTCCCTCTCTTGCTTCTTCCTCGTCTCCCTCCCTTCTCATATTCCGTCTCCCTTCGTCCCGGCAGCGTGGAGCGAAGGGGTCCCTCGGTCGTAGCGGTGTCCCCGGCCCTCTGGGGACTCCCGGCATCCCGGGGCCCAGAGGAAAGCAAGGTCCGATCGGTGACCTGGGTGTGAAAGGTCGAGCTGGACCCAAGGGAGGGCAAGGTGCCACTGTGAGTAACTGTCTCCAATCAGGTTGTCAGTTTGCATGCTGGTTGTGTAAGGCCACGGTCTGGCCGTTGGAGCGGGAAAGAGTAACAGGATACAAGAAAGACAAAAGAAGAACCATAACACAAAAGCTGGTAAACAAACCCAACCGACCGGGTTGGGTGTGAATCCAGGTGTGAAAAGGAATCGATTACAGAAACTCCCACCCACTGTTTCTCACTTTCAATACAAATATTTTATCTAGATGAAACATTTTGGTGTTGTGATCTACCCGAGGCAAGTTACAACAATCTTCTTTTTATTTACTATTTTGTAGTAGAGCTTTTTATAACTGCTTTTAAAAGGCAAGTCAAAGAGTTTTACGCAGATTGATTAAGGACTCATCAGCCTCATTTCAAGATATTGAAGTGACACGTGTCTTAAGCAATTTAAGACTTGACACCAGATCAGATATTAGAACTTGTCACAGTGTAGGAAGGAAGCGAAGCTGATTGATTGGCTGACTGGTTCGTCCCATTCAGGGCCCTGGTCTGACTGATGAGCAGGTCCTGCAGCTCTGCAGGGGCGTGGTGACAGCCCAGATCTCCCAGTACGCTTCCTCCATCAGGGCTAAGTGTTCCCAGGGCTGCCCCATCAACAACCGAACGCTCATTGGGCCCCCAGGAGCCAGAGGGCCAACCGGATCGTCAGGCAAGCCTGTGAGTCGCCCAGCCCGCCCACTTTCTAAGATCTTTGTTGCAGCGACAGCCTAAAGGTTGGAGAGACGGGCTGGTGACCCGAAGGTCGATAGTTTGAACACAAACGTTGGGGTGGTTTTCTCAGTTCCCTTTCTCCACCTGCCTCGTCTCTCAGGGTAAAGCCGCGAAGGCCGGAGCCAAAGGAGCCAGAGGTGTTCAAGGAGACAGAGGGCTGGAAGGTCAGAAGGGAGCGCAGGGTGAAAGAGGTACGTCCAAACCGTTCAGGAAAGATGCTGCAAGATATTTCTGTTCTGATGAGTCGGCCTTCATGGGGCCAGCAGCACAAGTCTCTCCTTTGCAACTGTTTTTGTTCGGAAAGTTGCTATCAAAGTTGATATAGTCCCAGGAAATAAGCCACTGAAGCATCAGTCAATCTTGTTATGAGCTTAGAATTTCATCTTTCAACCACAGTAAATTGTATTGGATTAAACAATGGCTGTTCAACAGGAAACATGCCTCCTACAAGTTCTTTGTGTTTTTCTCAACAGGTCCAAAGGGACCCAAGGGGACCAGGGGAAATCCTGGTAAAGGCCTCCCAGGACATGATGGACACCAAGGCCTCAGAGGTATGACACTGTTCTCTTGGTGCAGTGATGTTCTGCACCGATGGCTCGATAACGCCAAGACATTAGGAGACGCTGGCTTATAAATATTTACTTCAGTAGATTTTTTACACCACTAAATTTACTTCTACTTAATTAAAGCGAGACTGGAATTTTTCAGGGGTTTTTTTCTGAGTTTCACCCTTCATGTTACCATGTTATGATTTTCTCTCTGAAGGTTTGCCAGGTCACCCAGGAGAACCCAAGGACGGCATGGAGGGCCCTCGCGGCCCCCGTGGATTCCCTGGTCCCGTGGGTCTGATTGGCATGGCCGGGATCGCAGGAGTGCCGGGATTTTGCGAGGCGCGAGACTGCAGCATTCATGCGCCGGTGCTGCGCAAAGAGCAGGGCCTGGTGAAGAGACCCGCAGGCCTCAAGATCTAAGCCCAGCCACGGAGCTTATGATGGGCCACAGGGCTGGTCTGAGCTCAGGGGGGTTGGAGAACATCGCGGTTCATTTCCTTGATATTCCAGTTGACTTGGGAATTTGCCTTGACAGGGGGTTTGAATGGGAACATGCTTATCATGTTTATGACAGTGGTCTGATTGAATTCTCACATTGACTGGTATTGAAATGGGGGTGGGCCCAGTATAGATCCATGGGGCGCTCTGATGTTGGACAGGTTTTTTGGACTCTGTATAGAGATGAAGCCAGCAAAGAGGACATTCCATCTGAGCCAGTCAAGGCTTCAAGTGAACTTTTAACATGTTAGATTTTTATATTTCTACAAGACCAAAACTCTAGTTCAATATTTTCCAGGCACATTTGAGTGTAATGTTTCAAATTTGAGAAAGAAGAAGCTAAATGATCCCCCATTCAGTCAGGTTTTTGTTTTGTTTCTGGTTTCAAAATCACTACAAAGAAATAAAATAAAATAAAAAATGCAATGTAAATATTTTTGTAAAGTATCTCAAATACATGTACTGTGTTCTGAAATGTTCCAGATAAATGGTCTCTGACATTTTTTAATTTGAGTCCTCAGTTTGTCAGTCATCACTGGTTGAATGTCTTTGAGACAAGTTGTGCTTTTCGTTTCATCTCACTATGGTGCATTATGGGAAATACTGACGCTTGAGAAACAAACCATAAAACAAGCCATAAAAAGATCCTCAACAAGTTTCCCTGGATAAATGAAGGCTGGGAAAAAACAAATCAAACCCACCTCATCTTTCGTCAGTCTGATGGGTTTACTGAGTTACACACCATCCATACACAACTAATCCCCACAGAAAACATTACAAGAGGACGAAACAAACAGGCTGACCAGGTAAATCAGGTGAGGGCTGTGATTCCTTATTGATTCCTTATTGATTCCTTTGATTGATTCCATTGATCCACCACTTTAATCCCTGTCAGTCATGGAGATGGAGGCAGGTGGAGGTGAAGGAGAGGAGATGTTAGAGAAGGTTTACTGGACCATGGATGGTGCAACTCAACAGAAGGAAGGAGTTCATAATATTCTACACACAATCATCACTCTGATGAATTATGAGACCAGAGATGCCTTCAACAAAACCTTTATTTCATATAAGATATAATATAAGAACAGAGGTAATGAGAGTAGAGAAATAACAGGAACGTTTTAGCATAGTTTGTTTTCATATAATAAATGGTATAAAACTTGTACATTTTAAAAAAAAAACACTTAAAAACGATTTAAAAATGATAATAAAAAATGTTTACACTAAAATACAGTACTGAGTCATAGTTCCTGACAGTTGATATGATCTGGTTAAAAATACATTCTTCAAGTCAAGTATATTTCTACAGCCCTTTACAACAAACAGACTCAATGGAATACAGGCCTAACTAGTCAATTATCAATTACCAATCATTATGACAAATACTGTAGTCAATATTTATGGAAGACAGTACATTGTGTTGGACCCTGAGCGGCACGGGCCTCGTTTCCCATGATCCAGTTCTGTCTAGCAGCACGTACCTTCCAAATCCTTCAGTCACTTAAAGGGGCAGTCGGTACATTTTCTACCGCCCCCAAACTGACCGTAATACAGCATTACTATTATTGTACATTACATTTAGCGATTTTATCCAAAGCAACTTACAATATGTGCATTCAAGGTAAGAGAACTACTAGTCCCTAGAAGACTACGTCCACACTAAGACGTTTAAATTTGAAAACACCGTTTTCAAGTGCAGTAAGTTTTATAAATATATAACAAGTGACGAGGCAACCAGTCGCCTTGAGGCAGTGGAGCGAAGAGGTCGGCGGGCGTGTAGGGCTTCCAGCTACAGAGTATAGGGGTATTGACAGGGTTTTTGATCAATACCAGTGACTCATCGGTTACTTGGCCAGCTACTACTCACACTTTCACCTGCTCATCGATGGAGGACGGCGCTACGAGCGAGCGCCCGGTGTCTCCACACATTTCAGCCCCAAAGGCTGAAAAGCCTAAAGCCAAAGCAGCAAATGAAGAAGCAGTTTCATTATTGCTCCAGTATTTATCCTGGTGATACCTCACCTCAGAGCCTTTTCTCTCTCTCGCTTAAGTCACACAGTGAAACACTAACACGTAACACTATCCTGTAGTCAGCTCAGCCAATCAGAAGTGATGTGTGCTGGTCCTGTCTTTGTCCAGCTGGTCTGCCACTACTGCAACAATCAGAGATCATCAAATGATCTGAAATGATCTGAAATGATCTGAAATGATCTGAAATGATCTGAAATGTGGATGCTCTTGGATGCTCTTGCCTGCGCCGACACTCTTGTTGCTCCTACATGGGCGATGCATTTAGCTTATTTTGTTCTCTGTGCTTATCAGAGAATTTGACAAACTCCTTCTGTCAAGTTTGTCCTAAAGAGAGACGTGACTGAATCTGGGAAACGGGGCCCTGATCGTCCTCATTTTTCATGTTTGTTTCAGTTGCTCCATCATGGCACTGCCTCTAATAAAACATGAATGTAAACAGAATGTAGCATCACAGACGCTTCGCTCAGCAGGAAGCTCTGAGGCCGTATTTACTAAGGTGGTGCTACTGCCGTTGTGTAAATGGACTGTACTTATATAGCGCTTTTCTAGTCTTTTCCAACCACTCAAAGCGCTTTACACTAGATTCACCCCATTCACACACATTCACACACTGATGGCAGGGCGCTACCATGTAAGGTGCCAACCTGCACATCAGAGGAAGCTAACTATTCATACACATTCACACGCTTCGGGAGCAATTTGGGGTTCAGTGTCTTGCCCAAGGACACTTCGACATGCGGACTGGAGGAGCTGGGGATCGAACCGCCGATCTTCTGATTAGCGGACGACCCGCTCTACCTCCTGAGCCACAGCCGCCCGTGTTTGTGCCGACCTGGTGCACCAGCTTTTAGTACGTTTCACCCAATTTCTATGTGTTTTGGGCAGAGGTAGCAGGGTGCAGAACTGGAGGAGGAGAATACTGAAATGGACCAGTCCTGTTGGAAACCACGGCTGCTGGTTATTTGTTCAAAAAAGAAAATAAGAAATAAATAAGTGAGAGCTCCATTTGAGAAATACTTTCTAGTGTCATCAGGAACGTCAGGTCGTGTTATATTATTACTGCTTGTTGAAATAAAAAACAAACCCTTCACCTGCTGGTCTCAGGTCAGCTACAGTGGGGAATCAGTCTGCTCTCTCATGTTAAAACGGCCCTGGTAGAGATTGATTGTGCCTGGTTAGGTTTCTGTAACAGTAGTAACAGTAACAGTAGTAACAGTAAGTAGCTTAGTAAATACGGCCTGGAGAGAGACATCAGTGAGACACTACGATAATACACTAACAAGAACCGATTCAAGGGGGAAATCACATCCCATAATGCCCCAGGTCGTAGAAGCCCTGGTCGGTGGAAGTGCAATCATTTGTATTATTCGTCCGCACGCTGAAAGAGCGAAACGGAGAAATGAGCTCAACGCCATGTGATAAAATCCTTGTGCATTACAATCCTGCTCAGTAGTGCTGCACTCATTTGAAGTGTCTATGGCGGTGCAGGTCGGGGCCTTTTGGTCAACGGAATAAATATATGATTTGGTACATAAAAATACATTTCATCCACAATACTGCAGTACAACAGTGAATATAGCAGCAATAGTCACATTTTCCCTTTTCTAAATGTTTGAAGCTACGTTAAGTGAAATGGAATGGAAATGCATTGTGCCCTATGCCAGGACAGCAGAGCCAAAAGATGTACCGCAACCAGCTTCATTATTTTCTACCTCTTGAAAAGCAAAGCAATGCAGCAAAGGCACCAGCGAACCGAAAGTTCAATCAGCGGTTTAACACTGAAGGTAAACACTCCAAGATGCTCCAAGATGGCGTCTAACCTGGGAGACCGGCTGGTCTCCGGCGGTGGATGATCCCAGCCATCATCACAACAACCAGCAGCAGAACGACTACCAGGGTCCCTGCAGGGGAGAACATTGAAGAGCATGTCAAAACCCAGCTATTGTTAACTTGGTTATTGTTCTTCCTCCAGTCGTAGATATAGTCGAGATATTTCCAGTTTGATATCAGAAAATGTTTCATGATCTAAACCATCAACGGTAACCGTCAGGTTTTGGTGTCAGCCAATCAGAATCAAAGAGCAAGGGCTTCTTTCTAGACCGACGATCAACACTCATACAGGAGAAATCCATCAGAGGAGAGAGAGACCAATTTCTACAAAGACAGTAGATAGACCAGAATGCAATGCAGTAGCCAAGATAGACCAGAATGCAATGCAACCACAAGACATGAGATTTGAGTACGGGATGCAACTTTTTCTCAACTACAAAAACTCTTGCTCTTACTATACTATCGCTATCACTCTATTCACCTAAATGTAAGTTCACGCCCCTTCTCTTGGTTGTCAAAAGGGATTCTGGGAAACGTAGGAAACCACTAACTGAAGTAGAAGTGGATGGATGGATAATTGCAGGTTAAAAAAGACACACTAGCATGCATCTCCAGAAATGGAGCTGGTAGTCCGTACCATAATGCCCACGCTGATTTCCAGGGTCCGTCTTGTTTGGTGCATCAGTGCAAACTTCACCATAGAAGAAGATCCTCCTCTCCTGCACCGCCGCTCCATCTAGCTCCTGTAGATGAATGAAAATCAGACCTAGGCCAAAGAGTATCTGCAAATACATTTTATTGTTTTAGTCTCCAAAAGGTGCCAGATGGGTGGGGTTTGCCGTGTCAGCCTGGCCCCTATATGGACTTCCACATCTCAAGAGAAACGAACAGTCCCTGTCAGTCTGTGTTTAACGCAGGCTTTTTAAACATGGACATGTTTACCTGTGTACATTTATCTCTCTAGTGGCACTGGGTTCATTGAATTCTCTAACCATTTTCAAGTCGAAAAATTTTGCTAACAACAAGCTAACACTGGCTTACTGGTTTACTAGCAGCTAGGTGGCTAACGTGATGTACCATAACAAGAGGGGACACGTCTTATATCAATTGAACAAAGCAATAGATTGTGATTGAAAATTGTTACATTTTTTGCACGCAAAATTGTGCGTAACAACCACATTTCACACTTTTCTCAAGGTTTGCTTTCAGGCCATAATACATTTCATTGATATATTTCAGAGATTAAAGATGGTAGAAAGGTAAAAACAAGTTTAAAAAGCCTTTGTTAAAAACAGATTGACAGACCGTTGAAAGAGTGAAGGGGATTTTAGACCATAGGGAACATAGAACCCTGGGAACATAGAACCCTGGGAACATAGAACCCTGAGAACATAGAGCCATGAGAACATAGAACCCTGGGAACATAGAACCCTGGTTACCTGGACACGCTGCATGTCAGACTTACAGACAGAAGAGAAAAGTATTTGAACATGAAGTTTTTGCGAAACTATTCCTTGTTGCTAAATAAGACCCGCCCCCCCCCCGTCCGTCCTACAGAGTATACAGCCACAACTACAGTCAAGGTGAAGTTGAACAGAAAGAAGAGGGTGAATACCTTGGTGCACACGATGGTGATGCTTGCGTTAGCACATCTGTCCAGCGTGATGTCTCCTGAGGATACCGCCTGGCAAGGACTTTGACACGCTTCAGAAACGTTGTTCCTGTAGCTGGCGATCGGCTGCAACAAGGACCATCACAACAATGAACATTGAAAAATTTGTGTTGTTGAGCAATCTGGAGAAAGTCATTCACGCTTTTATTTCCTACTTGCTGAGCCTACTGCACCTCTCTTCATTCCTTCCTCTTACACTCTCATTCCTCCAGATGAACAGAGCTGATTATGTTTTCATTCACTACCTTAGTACATAATTTTGCACGTACATTTTTCAACAAAAATGAAGTAAATGTGTATATCTTATGATTGTGCTGCCAGGTGATTTTCAACTCAATCTATTGCGTTGTTTAGTTGACGTAAGACGTGTCCCCTCTATGGAGAATCACCCAGCCGCTGGTCCACCGGTGGGTCTTGGCTAGTTGGCTAACGGTGTGCGGACTCCGGTTTTGATTTTTCACCGACTCTTTCATTTGTCAGGAACATGCTGCGTTAGCTTAGTATTTCTTACCTCGTTGCCCACGCCCCAAAGCTGATCGCACGTCGGGTCGACATCGACCTGCAGCTGCAGTTCACCGCAGCAGGAGTACTTCCTGTGCTCCTCCCCCACCGAGGCCTCTGTCACAACGGCTGAGGGAAAGAAAGACAAGTGCATCAGGGCATCTGTTCCTGGCACCTCAAACCCCTTTGGGTCAACGGTGGCTCGCCCACATTCCAAGACGCGACGAGCCTTTAATTTGTCGGAGTAGAAACACCTTTACTGAGTTACTTAAAGTTGACAAACACTTTCAGTGCAGTACAGTGATGATAGGTGAGCGCTGGCAGTATTAGGGGCAGGGGCGTCGCTAGGAATTATGGGTCATATACACAGGAGGCGACCCCACCCCCCCTTTCCTCTTGTCCACTTACCACCGTTACTCCATCTATGTCTACCCATCCACAACTCAAACACACCTCCACACATTCATCCACTGATCAATTATCGGACACAACCCTAACAGACATTCTGGGTTTCCCTGTAATCAGCTGTCATAACCAAACTTTCTCCAAACCCTGTTTCAAAACCAGAGTGATGTGAAATATAAGTATACAATATTTATTAATATGCACCTGAGGACCACAAAAAGCACGAGGGGCCCTGGGTAGCCAGTACCCCTATCCCCCACTGTCCCATGGGTAGCCAGTAACCCTATCCCCCGCTGTCCCAGATGAGGGTAAACTAACCGGGGGATTTCCTAATCTGATGTATCTATTATCATTACTTGTTTATTCCCAGACACACGTTGGGAAATACCCACTACGGAGGAACTGAAGGGGAATCCCATCACACTTCCACTTTCCCTTTAGGCGGTAATCACACCTCTAATTATATTGATCTATAAACTTGTTAAATCACCAGCATTAACTTTAAGACACCCACAACACTGAATCCTGTATATTATCTATTATTATATCACTGACAGTAGAACAACAGGCTGGTACTAACTCTTAATAACTATGACAGTTACCTATTTAGGATCCACTCTTCCATTCAGACATCCAAAGACCAAACGCCACTTATTCTGATAAAATCCCAATTTTACAGCCGCAATCTTCCGAGCGAGCAGCGTGGACAATTCATACAAGTTGGAATTGTACTAAAATAAATAAATAATATATATATAATAATACATAAATAAATAAACTAGTTGGTGGATTGTATATATGCCGATTGTACCAGCGGAAACTTATGATCAATAACAGACCTTAACTCACGCGCTTGCCCATAAACAAGACAGATTAAAATGCCATATTTTTAATGGGCGTCATCTCGGTACTGGTGTGAAACATGCGCATCAGCTAATGCAAAATCATCAGCACAATCAATACAATGATCATATCAATACACTGATAATATCAATACAATGATCATATCAATACACTGATCATATCAGCGCCTGTATGCATACTCACCGTAATATGCGGACAGAAGTAAGAGTAAATAAATCACGCACGCCATGTTAAGTTTAGAGGCTCTATAGAGGCTCTAAACTTGTCTTGTCTGGCTCATTGGCGGGGTTTAAACCCCGCCCATCCAAACTGAGTTTCGCATATATATATAGTCTACATGTCAGTCAGTCCAGTCTAGATCAGACCACTTTCTGTCTCCTTGTGAAGTAAAGTAAATAAAGTATCTTCAGCTCCATCTGTAAAAGATGTTTTCAGCTTGGATTCAACCTGCTGTGCTGCTCGCGCTGTGTAAGTATCAAAGTACTTTACTGTCGCCTTTACTGAGACTCTTGCTAAGTATGTTTGGTTATATGTGATATTGTGGGATGTTTGCTGACTGCTGGCTGTAATTGTGTGTTTTTATGTACCTTACACAACAAATTGTCTCACTGGGGGGCAAAGTTTAAAGTTTCTACTCTAACCCAAGTCCTCCTGACCGACTGGGGTCATTGTTCTTGAACTCATCAGGTACGGTTCATACTGTCTGCATGGCTGTCAATCAGGACAGAATGGAGGAGACAGAATGCGCGTGTGGCGGGCAGGTGGTCCTGAGATGCTCTGCTCAGTACAAGGCAGGGGTCCAGTACAGATCAGTGAGATGGTATAAGGTAAGTTCTTCAGGTCAAGCCTCCTCAGTCAGGGTTCATGATGTCACTGACAGGAAACCTTGTAACGCTGCCTTTTAAAACATGAGGAAATAAAAACTGTATAAATATGATGTGAATAAAGAAAGACGTGTTACTGGGTCAGGGTTCAGGTTTCAGTCAAGTCTTTCAGTACACAGTCAGAGCCACGTTGAGCTCAGACGATAAAGAAAGTAACTTGGCAACATCTGATTGGCTGCTGCTTTATTTCAAAAGTACACACAACCTCCCCTTACTCTGTCTTACTTAAAGTACACTGTATGTATTATATTATCATTGTTGTTGTTGATGATGTTATTGTTATTAGTATTATTTAGTAGTACTTTAGCAGTAATAGTAGATAGATAGATACTTTACTGATCCCTGGGGGGAAATTCAGCAGCATAACAGTATCACAAGAATGTACAAAATACAAAATACTAAAAAGACTACTTATAAATAGGCAGAGTGAATGGATGGATGGTTCATGTAGAGAGATAAGGAATGTAATGGGTGAATGAAGTGCAGGGTGCTAGGTGTTGAGTGGTGACGTACACAGCTAAAAAGTCTGATGGCGGGAAGACAGGAAAGACTTCCTGTAGCTCTCTGTCGCACCCTGGTGGGATCAGGGTGGGAGACATTATCCAATAGTAGTAGTAGTAGTAGTAGTAGCTGTAGTAGTAGCAGTAGTAGTGGTAGTAGTAGTATTATTAGTAGTAATAATAGTAGTAATAGTAGTAATAGTAGTTGTAGTAATATTACTAACCAGGCAGCTGATGAAGAGTGAAGGGTGGATCTGAACCTTGTGTCTATGTCTGTGTGTTTGTGTCTGTGTGTGTGTGTGTGTGTGTGTGTGTGTGTGTGTGTGTCTGTGTGTGTGTGTGTGTGTGTGTGTGTGTGTCAGGTGGGTGAGCCCCCCGCCCCCCGACTCAGCGGTCTGCTGATGAGAAGCTTCCCCAGCGGCGTCACGCAGCGCTACGTCGGCGTGCAGCGTCAGGTGGAGCTGCTGGGAGACTCCCGGGACATCGTCCTGCCCAACGTCACGGCGGCAGACGGCGGCGTGTACAGCTGTCTGCTGGCTGCACCCGTGGGTGAACAGAACCAGGAGGGACAGGTCCACCTCAACGTGACAGGTTCGTTTTTCTTGAAAGAGGCACCAAGTCGCCTTGAAGCTCCAGTGGAGTTTTGCAGTCACTGAGTCAGTGGTATTGATCACCAAATCGTATCAACCCCCAGTAGATTGTCCCAGCTGCTTGGGGATTTGAACCAGAAACCTTTTAGTCTCAAGACCACTTTTGTAGTCTGAGACTCAATGAGGCAGAATCTGAAGGTCCCATATTAGTCACTTTGGATTTCAGGATTTCCAGATTTCAGGAAGTCTTTAGTGAGAGAGCCAATCAGGACCAAGTCCAGTTGTGATGTGTTGCTGGAGTTGTTCTGGAACTGCCTGGAAAAAGTGTCCATCTTTGAAATGCAACAACTTTAAATTGAACCACTCAACAAAATCACATTTTGTGACGTCTCCATGAAATAACCTCTGATCACATGTGGATCTAAATAGAGGAGAATTTGAAGTCTTGTAATATCAGTACATCAGTGCCATGATGTGAACGGTCAGTATACAGCAGTTCTCACACCTTCTACCTCCACCCAGGTTGTCCTGACAGCCAGCCACAGCCAGTGGACCAGATGAAAGATGCTTACTTGGTGGTTTTGGCCACCATAGTGCTGATGGTGGCTCTTCTGATCTTCAAGATAAGCTACGTAAGTCGATCAGAGCTTCCTACTCACTGCAGTTTCTTTACAATTAAACTACCATCAGTACTTCACATACTCAGCCAGTAGAGTCCAATGCTGTTAGTCTGAATGTATGTGCATGTATCTCCACTGCAGGCTAGTCTGAAGAACGTGCTGAAGGACAAAAACAAGGCAACAAAAAAAGAAACTTTTTTGGACGCAAAGATGAAACCGCTTGAAAAGAAGGACTTGATGTTGATCTATACCTTGGGTCCTAATTGGTCGACATCCACCATGAAACATGCTTGTGTTTGAACTCAGAACGCTACCGCATGCAGCTTCTTACTGCACATGTCTTCTCACCCGGGACCTGCTTTCCGTCATTTGTTTTCATTTCCTGCTGTCGATCATTTGAAAAGAGTCACTTTTATAAAATGGTCAGTATCTTGTTTTGGAATGAAACTCTTCACATCAAAAGGAGGCAAGGTCCTTAAGATAGGAGCAACATCACCTGAACCTCCTCACTGGGTACCAGATGGCAGTCCGTCGCTTCGGAGACAGGCGAGATGAACGCAGTGAAACGGCCTTGCGTGGCGGGTTGACCCTGATGAGAGGGTTGAGTTACCAACAGGTGAGAGGTTTTCACGTGACCTGTCCTCCCTCTGCCACACCGAGGAGCTGTTTAAACAAGCTTGTTTTTACTGGTGATCATTTCATTCCTCTGTTACTCTTTGTAGCAGAGGAATGAAATGATGAAAGTAACTTAGAGGCTTCAAGAAATCTTCAGCCACACTGCAGGCCTTCATGTTCAACTCCAGGTTTCTGTTCATGTTTGTTACAAAAGCAGCAGACGACGTAACACCCGTCTTTGTATCTAAACTTCCCCTGCTGGTTTCAACACCTTTGGGTTTCCGTCTGTGTCATCTAGTTTGGTCTGGATGGAGGCGTTTCTGAAGTCTTGTGAATCTCGCATGCCTCGGGATCTGATTTTGTACCACATATGTGTGTGTGTGGCCCAGTTGGGGAATTATTGTAAGTCGCTTCGGATAAAAGCATCTTCTAAATGACTGTAATGTAATGTAATGTAATGTAATGGGGGGGAAGAAATGAGCTGCAGTGTGAACCTCCATGTCCTAGAATAACAAGAATCTAAAAGAGATGTTGGGAAAGTCCAAACTTCCTGTTTCTGTTGTTCCTGTTGCAAAACCCCGCCCCCACACATGATCACTGTTGTCTGTGTTGTCAGCATGATGTAGCTCTGACCCTTGACCCCCTGAAAGTACTAGTTTATTCCCCTGCTTCTCACAAAATCAGACGGATCTGCTTCAGTGCTTCAGCAAAATATATACAATACAATATAAATGTACATGTACTAGAGATAGCCCACACCATCCTTTCTACTGGGCAGACTGGCAGCTACCGGGATGAGATGACACCAAAACAAGCACTAGGCACTTTGAAAATATTGTGATGATGATAATGATGAAATGTCAGTTGACCACTTTCATTTCTGTCTCTGAATTTGATTTTTCAAATATTTGTAATTTGTTATAAATATATATTTTTCAAATTTTACTTATATGTTATATTTCAACTTATAGAGCAAACACATTTCTATAATATAATGTATTATAATACATAACCTGATTTATGAGGCAGAGGAGAAACGATAAGAAGTCAAGAAGAGTAGAGAAGAGAAGAGAGAGAGATAAGAAAATAAGAGTAGAGAGGAGAATAAGGAGAAAAGAGAAGTATAAAGTAGAGAAGAAGAGTAGAGTAGGCAGCATCAGTTCTGGTGTACGTCTGACTTTAAAGGATTTTTATCCTCGTTGTGATTCTACAGAAACAGCTTTCTTAAACACGTCTAGGTGGAGGGAAATGCTCATCAAAAGGGTTGAAAAATAATTTGTACACAGTCAGGTCCCGAATGTTTAATGTTGGTATGATACACCTGTAAGACCAGCCATGACCTTTCAACTCATTTATATCAGTTGAGTGCATTTTCCTTGATATTGAGATGTCTTAACACGAAACTGAAAAAAACCCTTTGTCAGCTCTTCTGTAGAATAACAACCTAAAAGAAAACAAGGAAATGAAACTGTAAGCTGCCCTGGAGACATAACTTAACTCATGTAACAAAACCTTCAAACAAAATGTGAACTCTCTGTAAACGTTGTCAATTTTATGTATAAAGAAAATATTTTTGTACACACGATGCACTAAAATAGAATAAATGAAATAAATGCTATAATTAATGATACATTCTGCTACAATTTTGGTCAACTTGCTTTTGGCGTAGGGGTTTAAGTTGTCTCTGATGCTGTGAGATAAAGTTTAAAAAAATAAAATTTCAGGATGTGCCTGTTTACTTCCTGTTTACTTTTATCAAATATGAGATATCTTGTGGTCCACCTCTGATATGATGGATTTTTATTTGCATTCGTTTCTCTTCCTCTTTCTAACGTGAGATTATCTGTTTTCTGTCTTTGTGGACTGTGCTTTCCTTTCTTTGCTCCACAATCCACCTTTTATATTTTACAAAATACACAACAGAAAACGAACAAATGTAGCATAAGTGTGAGACACCTTCTGTAACTTGCTGTATCACCATATCACGTATACAGATATGAAGTTGTCGTGGCCGAGTGGTTAAGGCGATGGACTAGAAATCCATTGGGGTCTCCCCGCGCAGGTTCGAATCCTGCCGACAACGCAAAATATCTTTTTGAACCTTCTACGGAATACATTCTCACAAACCAATTTATCCAATTGGTTTATTCAGTATTTATGTCTTGTTTCCGGTTAAATTTTGAAACAATTTACGTTGCACTACTGGCAAAACGTCTAGAATTTAAAAAATACCACATCCGCTCAGACGTTTCAGAATAAAACACTGTATTGAAACTGTATTAAACGAAAGTAATTGGTGTATTTCATATCGTGCTTACCTGGAGCTCCTCGTGCAATAGTTTTTATGGAACAATTGTACTCACTACTATTGACATTGTCAAGGTAGTAAGTCAGCCTGTCGATAAGGCACTCCTTCATCAGGAAATACCATGCACCACAGTACAATATCATATTTTAGTAACTATTTTATAGGTAAAGTTTCGTCTTTTGATACATGTCTGTTGTTCGGACGATCCCAATACATATTGTTTATTTAAAATAAAATATACATGTTTAATGCTTTTATTTTAAAGGTAAATCACATAACTTCCGGTTTATTCTGGTTTACTCAGGTAGTTTGACACAGTTGTAGTTTACACTGTCGTGTACGTGACTGTCAATCAATTCTGTTTCTTAGCAACGAACGCGCTGAGCGTGCTGCTGCTGGCTGGCGACAGGGTTAGCTAGCTGCCTAGCAGTCAGGCTTAATATGGATGACGACCTGGACGAACTGCTTGATGAAGTGGAAAATAAGTTTTGTCGCAACGTTTCCATCACATCTTCAGCTCACACGGGCTCGAGCAAGGCTGCAAAATGCGGGAAAGAAAATGAAGGCGAGAGAACATACAGGTCGATAATGCTGTTTGGCTAGTTAGCAGATGACTTACTAGCCAACGTAAGATTAGCATTAATAGCCAGGTTGGCTGCATAGTGTCTTTCTGTTTTAACACGACCTGACCTGCCTAGCCTAGCAATGTCAACCATGACTAACGAGTGAAAAGCCTTCAGTGACTTAGCTAATATGACGAGCTCAGCTAGAGGAAAATGACGTGCAGCAGGTCAATGAAGATAACTTTTGATGGCGTAGGACGTTATGTCTAGATGATAACCTGCTATGTCCACGTTAAGACGTGAATTCGCGTTTTTCTCTTCTGACTTAGTGCCACCAAACCTGAACAGCACATCAGCGACACCGAAGATATCGACGCCCTTCTGGAGGAATTAGACGAGGACTTCAATGATTCCCATCAGCCAAAGGTGAGCATGTCGACCTGAACTGGAGGTTGTCTGTTGGGGAGCTTGGTTTGGAAAATGGGACAACATGGATAACACACTGGGCTATGGACAGAGGTGTTGTGAAAATACTGTTGGTTGTTGGCAAACCTCGTCAGCTACATTGCCTCAAAATGGTCCTCTTGTTTTATCTGACATGGATCATTTCTGCCACGCTGTGACAGTCTGTTATCTGTTGCTTGACGTTATTTTTCAGACTGAGCAGCTGTCAAAAGGACTGAAGGCCGAGAAGAAGCCTTCGGTTCAGCCAGGAGGGAGGAAGTAAGTCCACCAGGTCATACTGAATCAAAACACAGTGGCTGCAGGTTGTAAACGGGCAGAGAAAGCCCTCCGCCACTCCCAGGTCTTTTTCTTGTAGCTGAAGAAAAGACACAAAATATTGATTTAGTATTTTGACTGCTGCTGTTTCATGGTGGCACCGGAAAGACCAGATGCTACGTGGTTGCACTATGGAGTGTGCTAAACCAATAAGAAAATGGCATTTCTTTTATCTTTTACGTGTATATATATTTGAAGTTATCTCCAATAACAAGTATACCAGATCCTGTCCATCTTTATGAAGTGGCTTTGGCCTTACATTGGATTAGGTTTGAACAGTCCTGAGTACATGGAGGTTATTTAACTAGACAACCTGTATAACAGTTTGTTCTGAATACAGGTGCTGTCCGGTGTTTCTCGGGGGAAGCTCCATCACCAATGGTATCGGAACAGCCATGTCAAAAAGGTGCGCAGACTCTCTTCAGATTTGAAGTCCTTCTCATGTCTCACCACCTGTCTTAGTCCATAATGCGGCCAGAGACATTGGACTGAACTGATCTCAGCAACACGATTTATGGGAAATGTAGTCTTAATGTGGAGAAACAACGTCACTAACAACACCACTGGTGTGAGATAGAGGCGACCAGTCGTGTCACCGTGGTCTCATTCATGATGTATTGATGTTTAAAATGCTTCATGCAGCACCTTTAAAATGTAAAATACACTTCTATGGCGTTTAGATGATGATGTTCTTTGGAGCAGTGCTATATGTCTCTCTCTCTCACACACGTGATTAATTGACCCAGTGATCGGTGCCAACAGGTCATGTGACCAGTTGAGGTGTACGTCCTGTGACTTCCGGGTGCTGATGTTTGATGACTACGACTGGGACTCTTCCTGTGATTACCTGTTCCTGAGGTGAGCCTGACTGACACCTAGAGCTTCAATAGCGTTTCCACTTTTAGACCAAGGCACAAAGTCAGAAATTGCCATAACATTGTCATTTGATTATCAGTGCTTTTATTTTGCCTCTATTTAAGGTTTGGGTTAGCCAACACTGGCAGCAGTGAGGCAGAAGGTCTTCAGTGAGGTTTCGATGAGGTTAAGGTAGTCCGAACAAACTCTCTAGGTTAAGATCCTGATGAGTTCTTGCTTCCCATTTTGGCTAGAAAGCAACAACTGTCCACTTTCAAATAAAATAAAAACATTTTGGATTTTATGCAATGGGGTTTTAAAGTGTTTCAAAGGTCAGAAAACTCACTCAACGTCTAAATGACCATGCAAACGTTCAATTCAAGTAAAACAGCAAAGTTGTAGTCATGTTGTTTTTTAACCAGCAGCATGATATGAGACTAATGAACAGCTTGTGGTGTCAAAAATCAACCTTTCTACACGTTTTTGGAATGAGTATTTTATTGGATGTTTGGGTTTGGCAGAGGAAGGGTGAAGGAGGAGAAGGATCAATTTAAACAAGAAAACACCGTTGTGTTAAAGTTGTGTCCAGCAGAGAAGATCCCCTTCTCGCTATATTGTGTTTCTATATGCTTTGTAATGCTTGTGGGTGTGTGATTTGGGGATATCAAACACTACATATGATTTAACTTTTGGACATGTTTGTTGATGTGGTCAGAAGGTGGCGGTATTGAGCCGTGAAGCTGAACCTGCCACGCTCCTCATCCTCACTAAAACATCTAACACAAGACAACAACATCACTGCTGTTGGTTGAAAACGACATTAGCTACAGTTTTGAATTCCCTGTTGAAACCCCACTGAGTCATTCCAGACAAACATGGACGCTACTTCTTTATTTTCTTTGGCTTTTACCCGACAGCAGTATTGCAGACTGATGTGGCTGAAATAGAGACAGATAGTTAGGTTGTGATTTTAGACCTGGAACTGACTGGTCACCCAACAGTGGATCAGTGTGGAGTCTCTCTAATGCACCTAGAGACTAATGTGACTGCAGGTAGAAGCTTCCATACAGACAGAGAGTTAATTTGCCACCAGTTGTCTCTAAATGGATTTATGGCTTTATAATTGATGCTTTTGTTGAACAAGTTTGATGGCAAATTAAAACACAACTGAATCCTTAAATCTGCACCAGATCAGAAATGTCCTGATAGTATCGGTCCTAAGAGATAATAGAGAGAGTAGAAATAAGACCTGGACATTCACACCACATGTTCAACAGAGAAACATTTAGACTAAATACTGGTCACAGAAATTGTCCTGTATGATTTAGTGTTGGTGAAAGTGTGTAGGAACCCTGCAGACCGTGGCGACGGGTCCATCCAGACACGGGTGTCTTTTTAGGTGTGTAAAACCAGAGCGGTCCTGATGCTGGTCTGTTGGTATTCACATGCAGGCGCTTGGAGAGAGGGAGATTAATTCCCGGTGACACGGTGTCGTTACTTACAGTAACACCAGCCGACAGGCCTGAGCCAAAACCAAGAAACGCTGTCATGACGGAGGCGTGTGAAGGCTGCGTGGGACCTTCACTGACCTCTGGCACTCGGTTCATACCATTATCTCCCTCTAGCTGACAGACAGCACTTCACAGTGATGCATCCACCGGGTCGTGGAGTATTTAAGTACTTTAATATTTTACCATTTCACTAGTTTGCTATTTTTGTAGTCTGTGTTTTCCTATTGTCTTGTATTGTTGTTGCCATGCTGCAAGACCAGTTGTCCATTTGGGACAAACAAAGTTGAACCTTGAACCCACGGTCAATACTGGGGTACGTTTTCTAGAAAGTCAATGGACCTCAAGTGGTTTCTGGAGCTGCTGGAAGTGTGTTTGCGTTACTTTGGCCTGACCGTCAGCAGTCTGTCCTTGGCTGAAAAAGCCTTGTTTCCTCTTAAGTGCTGGTGGCGTGTCCTGAAGGACCCGGTCCAATCACACAGTAGAGATCTCCGCTATCAGGTCATGAAAAAAATCTCCTCCATATCCAGTGAGGTTCTCATCGGGCTAACTTAGTGTACATGCCCTGGTACCTCTGGAGGAGGTGGGCGGGACAAGTCACTAAGTGTCACTAAAAAGTCTAGTGAGTTTCAGGTGATACTCACAATACTGTGACAACTAGTCAGTAGATGTGTTAGGGTTAGAAACTGGGTCAGGTTAGGGTGTTGGGATGACCTAAGTATCGACATCAGACTGGTACCACACCTGTCGACCTGTCAGGAGATCAGACCACTAGAAGCACTAAGATAAACCTTTAATAGATCCGGGTCCGGGTGTTTACCCCTCTCAGTAATCTGTCTCTCTGCCTACCTGTCTGTCTGCAGGAACAACATGCCAGACAGGCAGAAGCTGAGGGCCAAGCTGAAGAGGAGGAGAGGTTTGCGGGCGTACGCCTGCCAGTGTAGCTGGTACTCAGCCAGAGAGCCGGCCGACCTCCGGGAGCAACCACAGCTCAGATGGGTCTGTGGAAAACACCAGGACTGACCTGGTCTCTCTGGACGACGTCCTGACGTGGTGATGGACAGAAGAGCCTTGGCCATATCTTCTCTATATCTATTGATCTATTGATCTGTTCTTCTAGACATCCACCCTCTTATGCTGCGTTCAAGATGTCAACATCCTGCTCGAAAAAAAAGTAGGAAACTCAGGCAACATGTCTGAAAGTTGAGGTTTCCAAGATGAGGTTATCTGACGCCACGTCAGCACGGCGGCTGCACTGTCAACGCTGCACAAGCTGGGAACCTCCGCCTTGAAGGGAACGTAGCATCAGTCCTGGCTTGAAGGACGGCTGGGCAGTAATTCACTATTATTGTTTATCATGATGAAATGATATCATGGTATTATCATGATACACTATTCTGTTCTCTAAATGAATGATAGAGACCATGTGAAGATGAGATTTGTATCGTACTTCATCTTCCAGTTCAATGTGATGAAAATCCATTTGACTAACGTGATTTTGCATCATGTCAGATATCAGCATCATGTTGTCAGATATCAGCATCATGTCATCAGTCTCAATAAAGTCTCATGATCATCATGATGTTAAATCAGCCCATATGGCCCCACTGGAAGGAGTGTATCCTGTTCTCTGGTCTGAGATCAGATCCTGGTTCATTCTGTGCTGTTGCGTCTCTCTACTCTTTTCCACTGTAACCATCACATCGGCTAATAAAATGTCCCTAAGGTGAGTGGACGGCTCAGTGCCCACTGTCCTCAACACTCAGACCGTCTCAACACCACGACAATAGTCTGCGGCTAACGGAGGTCAAGAGGTTCGTGATGTTGATGTGTTGTCCATCACACCCTCCTGTCCCTGATCCTGGTTTAAACTACGGTGAGACCTGAACCAGATCTACAATAATACATCTTGAATTAACGTCACAAGGAACCGGTCTTGTTGCCACTGGTGTCGGTTTGAAGCTGTGGCGTGATGGGAGGAGTCTGATGTGATTGGGTGTAACGTCTACAGCGTGAGGTAGAGATGTGATGGTGACGGTAAAGAGACATGAAGATGTTTCTGTTCCCTGCGTTCGTCGTGTGTTCAGTAACTTCAGATCACTTGTTCACGTTTTAAGTCAATAAAGTTTCAGATCTGGGGCCTGTTCCAAGAAGCAGGTTCAGCAAACTCTGAGTCTAACCCTGCACTCTGAGTTGATTCATTCCGAGATGGCCAAGTCTGAGTTTTCGGTTCCAGAACGGCTGATTTGAATTAGTTCAATCAACTTTGAGTATGTTCACCTTGAGTTAAGCGCGTGCGCGACGACAATAAAAAGCCATCATCAATGGAGGTCCGATACTACGATTCACCATGGCAACCAGCAAGCAGAAGGGTCGTAAAGGAGAGGGAATTGGCGTGGGAGAGAATCGCTGCCCGAGTCAATGCGTACGTTTGAATGCAGCAGTGTATTCATTTAACATGTAACCACACTTTCTTATAATGTTACCTACATGTGAGAAAGTGGTGGAATGGTATTGAGGTGCAATCCCACGGGCGCAAAGCGCTCTTGGCAGCAGCTGAAAATGAAATATAAAAACATTACAGTCATTTAGCAGAGGCTTTTATCCAAAGGGACTTACAAAGGTGATAGTTAACACTATGTGGGGATCGAACCCACAACCCTGAGACTGAGAGTCTAATGCTCTACCAACTGAGCTGTCTGGGTCAGACATACTTCAAATGTGTACTTGGGGCAGCAAATTAGAAAGGCAGATCTAGAAATGTAATTACTGGAACATAAGTTAGAGGTGGGTGCATGGTCACAGGTGAAATGTGTTGTTGGAACAATATAAAATACTAACTGTTGCTTTTGTATTTGTAGGAAATAAAGAAGACCAAATGAAAGGTGTCTTTATTTGACTGCTCGGGGTGGTGGTAGCTTAATCCGTGAACTGTAAACGGCAGGATCATGAAGGATCCTCACCACCCCAACAACGGACTGTTTCAGCTGCTGCGGTCAGGCAAGCGCCTCCGTAGTCACGCTGCCAAAACAGAGAGACTGAGACGGAGTTTCTTTCCTCAGGCCATCAGGACTGTGAACTCCGACCTCACCAGGGCCCCCACCAAGACCCACACACTGCCCCTCTTATGCACACACACACACACACACTTAGGTAAAGACTACACATAATTTATAATTTATATTACACATACAATTTTCCCTTTTTTTACTATATTTTTTTATAAAGTGCTCTTATTGTAAATATTGTGTTGTTTTTTTATATAGAGCTCTTAAATATTGTAAATATTGTGTTGGTCTATTGTAAATAGTGTGAACCTGTTATTTTGCACATTTCTGCTGAGCATTGCCACTTTGCATTTCACTACACACCTCGTGTGTGTATGTGACAATTAAACTCCTTGAATCTTGAATCTTGAATATTACATCTCGGACAGCTCTTCCATCCTGGACAGAGAACATCTAATCGGGGTCTCAAAATCCTCTCCCGACGTGAGGCTATGCGAATTACTTCCGCTTGAATATCGATCGGGTTACCGAGGAAAGGACACGCCATGTCCGACAGCTGCTTCAAGTTCAGCAGAGGGAGGAGACAGGGAGAAAGTCAGGGTTTGTTCAAGAAAACCTGCCAGGCAGCAGGTTAGGTTCACAGAGTCAGTTACCATGGTAACTGAATCAGAGTTTGAGTTACCTCTCTTTCTGGAACGGAAAACCCAGAGTTTCCCTCATCTCAGGGTTAACAAACTCAGAGTTTTCACTAAACCCACTTTCTGGAACAGGCCCCTGGTCTCGTGGTCTCAGAGTCACAAAGTGGGTTTGTGACCGGAGAGTCACAGGTTTGAACCCCAGCTCAGAAACCCACAGTCATCCACCGTCCGAGTCACCAGCCACAGAATTTACAATTTCCCTTGAAAATGGAAGTTTAATGGCTGAAATCACCAGTTCTAGTGAGGAACCTCCTCGCCCCGACAGATTCAGGATCTGTTCCTGTTCCTCCTGAGAAGACGAGCTGAACCCGTAGAGTGAACCAAGCCTTGGTGTCTCCTCCAGGGGTTCGGCTTCATGGCTCAAACCCCGTTACAGCTGTTCACGCCCCCTAGTGGCGACTACAAATACGACGTGCAGGAAATCTTCTATTGGCTCCGATTTCTTTCGCTTGGCGTCACGAATTTCTGAAGTGTGTCGACACAAGCAAAATGCAAACATGGCAGCAAATCCATCGATGTTTCAGTCCAACATAATAAAATATATAGATCAGTTTTATTCACACAAATACTATCGACTCACGAAACCTGAACAATATCTGCTGCAGTTCACGTTGATTTTAGTTTAGTAGAATTAATTTGAGCGACCAAGTTGCAGCAACAAGATGTCTTCCTGTTCTTTCACTTCCAATCAGCCATGACGCGGTATCAGCCTGACCTCTGACCTCGCTGTGGAGGTCTCGGCCTCAAAAAGTCCCATCACTGCTGCGGTCTGTCATCACTACATGCTTCTAACTCCTGTTAATCCCCCTCAGTATAATAAAGGTCAACTCCTCCCCTCTCAGTGCGTCTTCCCTCCTCGCGCTGCAATCTATCATCTTGTGGAGGCTGAGTGGTTGATAATCGAGGAGAGGACCGGACCGCCGGACGAGGTAGAATTGATGGAGATGGCAGCCGAGTTGGAGAACGTCCAGCTGATCTCGACTGGAGCCGTGAGTTCAGGAGAGAGATGGCAGTTGTTTGTTCGTCTGCTCTTCACTTGCTTCAGACCAGCGGTGGAGGCCACAGCTGGACAAACAGTCATGATGCACACAGTATGTCTGGCGAGGTCAACGCCGACCGCTTCCTGTCAGCTTTCCTCATAAATGCTTGTAATCTGAAAACACAATCAACTTGTTTATCTTACATTTAGTAACATCTTATTATTGGAGTTAGACGTGCAGCTATTCTGTCATTTCCCCCCCCCCGACATTTATAAGACATATAAAAATAGTTTTTAATGGAGATTCTGTTTTTCTTTTTTTGTAAAATAGATTTTCAAAGAAATTCAGTTTCCGTTTTTTCTTTCTTCATGATTTAGGTCATTATAGCTGTTGAGTTGAGTTGTTGTTGAGTGTCATGTGTCTTGTAGCTGCTTGTGCTGATTCCATCATGCAGTGGAAAATGAGCCCAGTGAGTCAAAAGGTGTTAAAATGATCTGTGATGTTTTTATATAAATAAATGTACATTTTTCTCAACTTTCCCGTGATTGCTGAAACTCAACGGTGATCAACCTCCACCAGGTGAAGCTTTTCTACCTGCTGCTGAATCAAATCACCTTGCAGCTGCAGAGGTTTGAGAAGCAATACAACTTATTGATCACACACAAAAAGAGAAAGTAGAAACGCGTGTACACTCCTAGTCGACAGGTGGCGGTACAGCCGTTACGTGTTGGTTTGTAATCCACCAGAAAACCCAGAAGAAGAAGTAGAGGAAGTGGGAGTAGAAGAAGAATTGGTGGAGTAACAACAAATTCGTGTCGGAGCTTCAGGAGGTGGATGTGATGGATGAAACCCAGTTTGAGGACGTGTTAGAGGACTGGTTTATCGAGTCGCTGAAAACGTGAGAAATCTGACGTTTGTTGATTGTTGAAACCTGATTTCTTCTTCTGTGGTTCAATATGAGTTTTTAGAGAAACCCTGTATTCTGGGTGGAGACCCACCCAGCCAGACTCCGTTAACACATCCGGTGGTTTAAAGTCTCCTCATCGGAAAACGAACAAAACCCATAAAATATGAAAATCAGACTTTCTGAATGTCTCGGAGCCGCTTCGGCTTCCGTCCCGCACACCGAGCAGGACGGAGCTCAATACAATCTCTACTTATCTAAGTGATTTGTTAGATAGTGCAGCAGCAGTCTGGGTTTTAATTCTAAAAAAAGTGAGATTTTATTGAAATAAGATTCTGCTGGATGGGTTATATGTATGCCGAATTTGAACAGAAGCTCCCAGGATGCAGTACTGGTCTGAAGTCAGTTGTATCTTCACCAATGAGAGAGGCGACATTGAAGTGGCAGATTTCTGAATGGAGTTTTGTCTCCATGTGGCTAAACTGAGTTGAGATATCAAGCTTCTCTGTTGCAGACTACTAGGCTGTGGGGAAACCTGTAGTAATACAACCACCATAGGAATACAGTAATAAAGTAAAACTAATATTACAGTAGTACCAGAGGAGATAAAACACCATAAGGGGATAAGGTAACTACAAGTCACTACTGAGTACTACAGACACACTGAGTCCCTATAGAAGTATTATAGGTATATTATAGTGATGACAGGAGATTAGAAATACCATAAAGTAGTAGTATCACACTTTAAGTCCATAAATTCCTGGTAGGGGGATCCCTCTCTCTCAGTAGCCCCTCCCTCTCTCTGGGTAGTCCCCTCCCTCTCAGTAGCCCCTCCCTCTCACAGTAGCCCCTCCTAATATATACATATAACGTTACCTTCTAATACCTCTGAAATATCTGTGGCTGATATTAAAGTCAGACTAGACAAATCCTCCAATAACAGATCAACCTGATTGATCCAGTATTGATCAGCTGGAGGCTGTCCAGACGTTAACACACTCCCTTTACTCCAGATACAAGGATCTCCACGTGTATCAACTAGAGCATCCCACCAGGGTCCTAGAGTGGACATCAGGAAGAAGTGGGTGAATTTAATCACAATAAAACAATCAGGGTGTGAAATTAAAACCAGACAATTATTTATTTTTCTACTCAACCAGCATCATTCAGTTTCTGTTCCTTTTCTCGGTCGTCTCCACAGCGGTGTGTGTCGCCGGCTACCGCTCAACTAAAAATGAAATCCTAGAGCTGCGTTTACCGCTGAAACTCTTCGCTGATGAAAACAAGGTAATGAGTAACCGAGCAGCGTGAGCGTTTTGTTTTACCATTCTCAGCAGTGCGTCTGAATGTCACTCAGAGCCACCTTGTATGTGTCGATGTGTTCAGGGTCTCTGTGCAGAACGGGATTTCAAAGTTGCTCATGGCGGGTTCGCAGACGGTCCCGTTTCCTGCCTCAGACACATCCCAGGAACAAGGTACGCTGTGAAGTAGACAGACGCTGGTTTAAAGCTCCTTTAGAGTTTAGTTTGGTTTAGTTTAGTTTAGTAGTTTGGTTTAGTTTAGTTTAGTAGTTTGGTTTAGTTTGGTTGTGTAGTGATAAAATATGACAATAGAGACAAAAGACAACAAGAGAAACCTCTTTGACGGCACTAAGCATGATTGGATTGGATTTCCACATTTAACCCTTTTGATTTTGTTTCCTCGTCTCGTCTGTAAGGCGTGTCGTTACCAACGACGGCCTCGACTCAACGCTGGAGGTGTGGGACCTGGGAGGAGACGACAGCGGTGAGTGGGTTTTAACCAATCCATCTCCAGTCAACTGTCCGACACATTTGAGAATATTGTGTTGTAATAGTGCATGAGATCATACGACCACGTAGTCAAGTGTGTTCTGGTGGTACAGGTAGTATATATTTATACATAGTTATATTTAACACTGTCCAGTTAAACTGTTTCTCTAAGCCGTTCTTCAACCTTTTCACCAGCGTCCGTTCCTACCCTCACTCTGATTGGTCCTGTGCTGTGGCTTGTCGTCCAATGACAGATGTGATAAGAAGAACAGGAAGTGTAGCGGGGCCGAGTGCTTCGGCGAGAGGCAGCCGGGTCGCAGCCGGACTCTCAGATCCACATGTTCTCCACGGGGCTCAGACCAGCGACGTTCAGCTGACAGACCTGACGTCAGGGAAGACCCTGTACCGGCTAGGTGAGATGGTCTTCAGCTCCACACTTGGAGCTCTACTGGAGCAGTTGGGGGTTCAGTGCCTTGCTCAAGAGCACAGCGTCACTCATTCACGTTCCCTGATTCAGATTTTCCCAGCTGGTCCTTGGGATTCGAACTAGTCAAAAGACGGTTTCTCTAAAGTGACCAGGGGAACTCGGGCGATGTGGACGCTCAGCAAGCTCGTTGGTCACGGTTCAGACCAATCAGATTTACACGCTTGTTTCTGGACCGATGTGATTTAGTTTCATGATCAATATTTCTGCCTGCCAAGTACAAAATGGAGGAGAAGTTGATTCCAGCCGTTCAAAGCTTCCCAGTTCTCTACAACCTTTATTTGAAAGACGACGGTTGATCCATCGCTGGTCGGTGGGAAGATCTGGTGTTTTTCTGTTTCTTTTCAGTGACTCACCACTCTGAGTTTTGTGTCTGTTTTGTGTTTCGTCTCAATAGAAACCGACTCTCCAGATCCTCTGAGCTCCCTTCAGTTTGTGAGCCGTAGCGTCTTCCTCGCTTGTTGCTGCGACGGGAACGTCTACGTGGTGGACACTCGGTCGCCCTGCGTTCCCCCGCCCTCGCCTCCAGCAGCAGCAGGGAGGACGGACGATGTCTTCTGGTGTATGGACGCCTCTGCAGACCCGGCCTGCTGCAGGGTGGTACGACTCTCCTCGTCCGGCGAAGCCCTGGTTTCCGACCTGCGGGATCTGGGAGGCGTCGTGTGTCGGGCCCGGCTGGACACCCGGACGGATCACTGCAGTCGGGACGACGTCAGAGTCTCGTGGGCGCCGGCGCTGGGCGGCTGCATCGCCGTGTCAGGTCGGCAACATTGTCTTTGGGTCGACATGCAACAAAGGTCATAGGTCATCAAACCCATGTGATGATGGAATTTTCATGTCATCTTCTGTTACGCCATGAAGTACTACTAAAAGATATACTGTAGTAAAAGTACTGGGATTTTGATATAAAAATACAAGAGAAGAATTCATTGTTAAATAGGTTGAACGTTACGATACAAGGAATTATCTGACAAGGTTAAAACTCTTAACTTCCCCTGCCAGGTTTCAGCGGCGTGGTGCAGATCTACAACACGTCTGCGTGGCGAGCGGAGCCGGAGGACGCCCGGCCGCTGTTTGAGCATCGCGGTCACGCCGTGTCGCCGGGACGCCCGGAGAGTCTCCCGCTGCTCGTCACCGGCCACGCCTGGCACCCCGACCGACCCCGGACGCTCCTCTCCGCCGCGACAGACGGATCGGTCCACCTGTGGGACTGGGTCGACCGCTCAGACCCCCCTACCTGCTGACCCCCCGGCGTGATGCGGGGACCTCGTGTAGTGAAGTATTCACACAGGGGTTCAGCTGGTACAATAACTCACCTGATTCAGCAAAGAAAAACCTTCCTGTCTGGATTCCACTGCTGCCTCCGTTTGTCATGACAGGAGGAAGAGAGAAATGTACGGCTGTCTTTAGTATCTGGTGACTTGGGGTAGGTAGAGGAGGTCATCTGTGCAGGAATTTGTACTTCTACGATAGAAGTCATCACTGATCTCCCCAGGTCCTGATAAGGCTTCACAGAGGCGTAGTTATTGATCGGTGCATTGCAACATGGACATCACCAAAACATCACAGAGCTGGTAGGAATGGATCCAGGACAGCGTTCATGCTAGGTCCAGGATGCGCTACCGGGTGGGTGGATGAAGCCACCACACAGTGAGGAGCTGTGGCGGTTCTGTCTTCCCACGTGGCTTCAGGTTTTCAGGTTGAAGAGGTTTTGGTTTGTTAAATAATAAAACATTCCAAAAACGTGACGCTGTCTTTGCCTTTCCTCTTCATTTATGTTTAAGGCTGCGTTCACAGACAGCGTGTTCTGGTGGGTTTATTAACCTCTGCAGCGTTTCCTCCTTTAGCTGGTTGGTCTCCAGGTGAGAACAACAACATTCACCAGATAACCGACGAGACGAGACAAATAACCCCAGAACACAAGGCATTATGGGTAGAAGAGAACTGTGGTGGTTCGTTAGGAGAGAGAACAGGATCCAACCAGCTACAGGAGACCACCCCAGAACACAAGGCATTATGGGTAGAAGAGAACTGTGGTGGTTCGTTAGGAGAGAGAACGGGATCCAACCAGCTACAGGAAACCACCCCAGAACACAAGGCATTATGGGTAGAAGAGAACTGTGGTGGTTCGTTAGGAGAGAGAACGGGATCCAACCAGCTACAGGAAACCACCCCAGAACACAAGGCATTATGGGTAGAATGCAACACAATTTTTCACACCTAAACAGTCCAACACATCTAGCCAGGTAGCCGTTATACTCAGGGGTGGTTGAGGTTGAGCTAGAGAGGTGACGTAAGACATGACTGGACCAATAGAAACCAACCAAGGACCAAACAACAACGTGATGCTGTCCTGCCGGCTGACCTTGGGATGTTTTCAGCTTCTAGCCAGACGATGAAGATGAAGAGGTTCACAACAGATTTACTGATGTAGTTTCATATGAACCTTTGAAAGGAAAGTTCTGCCCTCAGATACTTTTATATCATCTATGATGTTCAAGGCATTTAGGTTATTTAGTGAGTTTAGGTTTTGTAATTTACCTTTTTATTGTTCCCACGTTCCCTCAACCTGCCTCATCTACTTCACTTAGTGATTTCCTACATTTCCCAGAATGCCCTTTGACAACCCCCAGAGAACTGAAGTGTTTTCATTGTGTTTCATGATGTGGTGTTTGGGACTAACTGAGATTAAGGGCTGTAGAAACAAACTCGACTTGAGCTGGCTCACGTCCCGTCATCATCCCCATCATGTATTAATCACCAATTAAACTAACAGATACATTAATCAGCAAATATTTCAATGTCGACATACTAACCTTGGATGGTTTTAGTATGAACTACGTATTTTAGAGCATTATAGTAGTTAAGAAATACGTTTCTATCGTCTTGTTCTGAGTGTTTGGCGACATAATGTTCTGCTTATGTACCAAACTGGAGTGACATAATATGTAGAAAATAAAACCTGTAACCTCTAACCTGACATCTCATGATACATGTTCATTCTAGGGAATATTTCTTTCATCTATTGCCCGAGCGCTGTGGCTTTGACCTTTGACCTCCTCACTATTGCTGCTGGTAATGTTGGTGAAGATAGTTTTGCTCCGTCAGGTTTCTCACAACTCTCCACGACATTCAGACACTCGGCTGTTAAACCAAACTGAAACCTGAACCTCTCCCTCCCCTCCTCATCTCTCCT
This sequence comes from Hoplostethus atlanticus, assembly GCA_034670405.1. Taxonomy (NCBI): domain Eukaryota; kingdom Metazoa; phylum Chordata; class Actinopteri; order Trachichthyiformes; family Trachichthyidae; genus Hoplostethus; species Hoplostethus atlanticus. The sequence goes on along the minus strand of JAXDDX010000066.1, from coordinate 1,218,798 downwards.
GTAAATATGTCTTCCATTTAGGATTTATTAATCTATTTATTCTTCTGTTGCACCTTTAGAGCATCAGCCCAATGTCTATGTGATGTAAATCATATATGATTTGTTTCTGTCTACGTCATGTTTGGACCAGAGGTGCTCACAACCACCACATACAGACATATTAACTACAACTGGGAGGAATGAAGCCAGCATGGATGTTTAGCAACAATGACTTCATTATTAGTTTAAAGCCCAAGGCTTGTGTCTTTATTGAATCTGTGATAGTACTGTAAAGATACATACTCAAGGTCATGGTCAAGGTCATGCTACATGATGTCCATTAGCCTCGTTCCTGCGACCTCAGCACACTGTGATGTAACACTCCCTCTCACATGTTGCTGCTAAATGTAAAGATTTAACTCAAAGCGAATCCTTTATACAGTCAAACATACTGTGGTGAGACAGACGTCCAGTGACAACGCTACTGTAACCTCAACAGTCTTTCTCCTCTCCTGGTTCCTGATCCTCTGTGTTGCTTGAAAAAGACATTTCTACATTTTCCGTAGTCCTGGATTTCTGTACCTTCCACTTCTGAACCTGATCATGAATATGTTGGTGAACCAGGAAGTGAAGTATATAATATATTGGTGCTCATTGCAAGTCCCTCTGGACAACCGTGTCAAAGAAATGGCTTAGATGTCAAAAACAATCTTGCTTTCATGGAAATTTCTATTTCTACATTTCATTTGTCTTGACTTTACAAACTTCAGATTCTAGTTTTAGTTCTACAAACATTTCTCTGTGCTAGAAATAATATTGAGTTAAACCTTAATGGGCGGAGCCAAAGAACCACCGAGTTTTGGTGTGGAAGTTAGCTAACTAGAAGCTAGCGTTAGCAGTGGCTAGTAGTCCCATGTTAACAGTAACTAAACTAGCCTGCTGGCTAGTTAGCTAGCTAACGTATCTAGTAGAAGCTAGCGTTAGCAGTGGCTAGTAGTCCCATGTTACCAGTAACTAAACTAGCCTGCTGGCTAGTTAGCTAGCTACCAGTTTGTTCAGGTTAACTAGCTGACTCTTCTCCAGCTCCAACTCAGAGTGTTTTGGAGTAGAGACTAGGGCTAAAGACAAGACAGTTTACTGAGTCACAGTAACCTACATTTGGAGACAAATCTACCTGATCACACTGATCACTTTTACTGAGAACGTTACTGGATGATCTACAGACACACCACAACAACCTGGTTCAGATGGTCAACTGTCCAGCCCAGATGTCATTATTTGTGTACAGCTAATTCTCCAATGGAAACCTGGTTGATCGGAGCTTTGTGACGCTACTGCAAAGCCAATATAAAGACATTTAAAGACCACTTTAGTTTGTCTGGTTGTTTCTTTTTGCCTTCCCTCAGTGTTTTCCTGTCAGTGCAACCTGCTGCTCTCTCTCCCACCACAACAAACCCTCTAGTCCTCTGGGACACATCAAAGGAAACCAGAGGCAACTAGAAGAAGATGGGTCTGTCTCCAGGGTCGCACCAAACACCCTTCTCATCCCCCGATTCTGTTTTCTAGGGGGGTTTGGGGGCATTTTCGCAAGTTTTGATTGACACTTTACAAGGTAACAAGTGCGTCTGTCGTTTCCTGCGGGCGACGAGTCCCCTGACGAGTCCCCTGACAAGTCGCCTGTCAAAGCTGTGATGTTCTTCATTACAGCCTAAACCGTCGTCTTTCTGAGCTCTCCAAATTCCCCAAAGTATCCTAGCAGCACTACAACTCATCCATGTTAGTTTCCTTTGCTGTTTCTTAAGCCAATGAAACAAAGGCATGCTGGGAAGATATTTCTCCTTCATGACTGTTCCCTTTTGATAATAACATCAGTACCTGTTCCGGCCTCTCAGCTCCTGCTGAGTGGTGAGGAATCCAAATTAACACTGAGATGTTTTACTCTTCATTTCAGAGTTTGGATGTTCATTTTGCCATTTCCTCCAAATTATCGACGTGTTAGATAAGTTCTACATCATGTTTGTTAAAGTCTGTTTTATCGTGTTTATACTATGTGTGTTCATACCAGCCATGAGACTTAAGTCATCATGTGGATGTTCAAATAAAGAAAGTCACTCCAGCCTTTGATTTGATTCTAATGCATTTGTCCTTCTCTATTAAATCAATGTAAATGTTTGGTCATGGATCCCTGAGTGGGTGTGGCCATCTGTGATGTGGGCGGGGCCTCAAAGGTTAGCCATTCATGGAGCTGGATCTGCTCCAGGGTTGGCCGGTCTGCTGCCTTGGTGCTAAGACACCAGCGAATCAGGTCACGGCATTCTGATAGACAGGAAACCAGGGGAGATATACAGTATGACAGATACTCTATCTATCTATCTATCCATCCATCCATCCATCCATCCATCCATCTATCTATCTATCTATCCATCCATCCGTCTTAGTGCCTTGCTCTTGCCAGGCTCTACCATTACGCTGCACAGGGAATTGAACCCCCAACCCTGGCAGTGACAGGACCTCTCTCTCCTCTCTCACCTGCAGAGATCCCTCTGGGGAAGGTCACTCGCCCCCTGATGGTCTCTCCGATGGTATTGAAGGGCAGGAAGCCGCAGACCAGGTTGAACAGGGTGACGCCCACCGACCAGACGGTGGCGGGGCCAGCCAGGTACTGGCCCCTCAGGAACCACTCTGGTGGGCTGTACTCCAGGGTGCCTGATAGAGGGACGGACACACGGAGGGGGAAGACGATTAATGTGGGACGCCGACTATAACTATAACTTTTTTTCCCTAACTGCTTTACTGTTTGCCCAGACATTTCACCTCGCTGTTCTTCTTCTCTTTTAGCCTAGTCTGTCTCTTTCTTCTTGTTGTTAAGGGCTCTACTAATAAATGTGATTTGATTTGATTTGATTTAGAAGTAGTGGAACACACAGCACTTATAGAAAAGCTCTTGAGCTCCTAGTAACAACAATAGATCCTCCAGTTTCTCTGACCTGCAAAGTCCTTGTACATGGTGTTCTTCAAGAGATCACCACAGCCGAAGTCAATCAGCTTGACCTGGAGCGAGTCCGTCTGGATCAGCAGGTTGTCCGGCTTGACGTCGCGGTGGAGGACGCCCCGCTCGCAGCAGTGGCGTAGCGCCTTCAGCAGCTGGGTGGCGATACGGCACGCCATGCTTTCGCTGACGAAGCCCCCCTCGTCCTGACAGAAGGCCACCAGGTCCTGGCAGGGCTCGGGGCACTCCAGGACCATGACGTAGCGCGTGGGCTGGTCGAACCAATCCAGCATCTGCAGCACGTAGGGGCAGCAGGGGTCCGCCGTCACCTGCTTCATCAACGCAACCTCCAACGGCAGGGGTCCGCCGAGGCCAGGCTGCATGGGAGAGGAGGGATAGCTTAGGGCAGTGGTCTGCAGCGGTGTGCCAACGAGAGCCGACGTCTGCAGGTTTTTATTCCAACCGATCACAGCAGCTGATTTCACGGATGACCGTAGACAGGCATAGATCCAATTCAACAACTTTCTACCAGACTCTCAGCCCTCCGTGGCACACAGTTTCCTCGGCTGCTATATAGTTAATTGTTGAAAACCCCATCACCAAACTTCTCCTTCATCCATGATCATTCTAGAGTCACTCATATCTATTACGTCTACTGTCTCTGTAACATTTGACCTCTTTACAATTTTTAACTTGTCATCTAACAATCTAGAAATTGAAGCTTATTCTACTGTTGCCCACTACTGTGTACGTCTCTCTCTAAAGCATCATGCACATGAAAGGACGCTGCATGGTGTCCAGATACTCACAATGTCCAGCTCCTCCTCAGCTTGGGCCTTGGACACGTACTTGATGGCTACCTGTGACACAGCAACATCATCAGTTCTCTACTGTAGTTCTACTACCGACCATGTTTTTTTTCTTTCAGCCAAACTTATAATTAGCTGACACCTTCATCATGTGGGGATGTTACGCAACACTTTACCACAACTCAGAAACACAAAGCTGTTGAATCATTTCAGTAAACAAACCAAGCAAAGACATAAAAGGTGCAGAGGAGGAAAGCCTCTTCAGTAATTGGATGAAGCCGTGAACGCTCTGCAGGCTGCTGGAAGCTTCACAATGTTATCAGACTCAAAACACAGTCAGTTACATTCCTCAACAATTCATTAAAAACTGATCATTTTAACGGCCAGCGGTCACGGGTTCGATTCCCGGCCTCTGTATGGAGTCTGCGTGGGTTTCCTCCCACAATCCAAAGACATGCAAGTCAGGTGAGTTGGTGACTAGGTGACTAGGTGTGAATGTGAGTCGTGGGTTACCAACCTCTAAATGACCTTGAAGTTAATTTTCCCAAATCAAGCAACATTATCAAACATTATGATCAAGTTAAAGAGGATCCAGTCAGTAAATGTTGGAGACAGAGTCTGTGTTACTGACCGGCATGCCGTCAGATTTGCGTCTCCCGGCGTAGACCGATCCGTAACCTCCTCTTCCCAGCAGAGGGCCCTTAGTGTACAGCTTCTGTAACCGCGCTGCAAGGACAGGTCAAAGGTCACGCAGGTCACACATCAAAATATTGAAATAACACCAGATTCAAAAAGAGATCTGGTGCCTTCACTGTCAATCCGGGGAATTAGAAAAGCAGGGTGGTGTGTCTATGAGTCTGACTGGACTTTACGTTACGTGACTCCATGTGATTCAGATTCAGCCACTCACGTCTGTAGCAGCGTGTACTTTGTGTAGCTTTGGGTTCGGAGGTGGGCGGAGACTCCTGTGGCTTCCTGTTGCTCCCGCCCTCCTTCCTCCTCCCGCCCCGTCCTCTGGGTTTCTCCCCCAGGTCGAGGGCTGCTGTGGGGGGGTTTGGCTCCATCCAGCCCTCCCTGCCTGGAGCCCAGGCCCTGGAGCCCACCGCCAGGCATCTCTGGTTAATGACGCCGGTGCGACGGCAGGGGATCTTGGGCGCTGCGCCTGGAGGTCTGGGGAACGGATCCTTGAAGAGTTTGGGATCTTTGGGAGTGGTGCTCTCCAAGATGGAAGCAGAACCTCTGGCATCATGATGTCCAGGCCTCTTCCTCTTCCTCCCTCCCTCCTCCTTCAGAGCTCCCAATACCCGGTCGGGGCGCTTGGGGGCTTCACACACACACACACACACACACACACACACACACAGTTAGTTGTTAGCTTAGTTCACAAAAGCATCTTACTTCTCATATATCACTGGAAAAGGGTACAGCTTGAAGGATGGACTGGAAATAAAAACATGTAATATGAAGTTAAATAGTTCATTACTGATGGTTATGATCAGAAAAAACAATATTTCCACACCAAGTCCTTTCTGTAGACAACTATCGTCTAAGTTTGGTTTTCATGTTTCAACTTCAATTAAAGGATTACATGTTTCCTCTGTGAGTTGAGAAAACTCTGCAACCTTTATGAAACCAAAACCAAATCAACTAGATAAACTCCAAAATACCTGGTGGTCAAGTTAAGTTCCTGAAAAGTTGACATTTTGGAGATGATGGTTTCACGATGTACACACACACACACACACACACACACACTGTTCTAACTGTATTTATGGGAGAAAAATGAAAAGTGGTTTACTTCACAGTAAAGGTCATCCAGTCAGGAACATCATGATGTGATATTTTTATACTAGTTTATTAACAGGAGGTGGGCGGGGCTTCGGTGACTCGCAGGGTAAAAGAGTACGACTGCTACTTCTACTGTAGTCAAAACTAAACAACCGACTTTTTAAAATGAAATAAAAAGGAAAGCTGAAACACTGAGGGAGTTTCTTCCTCTCCTGCCTCAGAATATCAGTAAGGTGAGTGTTGGTTTACCTGGAGAAGGACGTTCCTCAGACCGACCAGAAGACATGTTGTCTGCTGTCAGCCAGGACTGGACGAGTCTGGAGGAACTGAACTACCTCTATGATGTCACAGGTGATTGTGATGTCATCATAGCAGAAATAAATGCACTTCACATGTACTCCAGATATGTTTCAACATATACACAACATGTGTAAAAACAATGTGTATTTGTACGTGTAGATGACCAGGCGTCGACTAGTACAGGTTTTTGAAGGTTGATATTTGTGGTCTGGGGTTGCAGCAGCATTACAGTATCACAAACAACAAAACATAAAAATATAAAGTACAAGGCCTAAATGCGATAAAATACACAATAAACATGAAGAACCAGGAGGCCAGCGGGTGGAGGCATGCGGACACAGATACAAGTACTAAGATCTAAGGGCTGAGAGGAGAAGCAGCTGGTGGATGATAGAGCCTTATGGGACACAAAACTCTCCACTGAAACCAGACTGATGATATCGTTCGTCTGCAGCAGCTCCTTCAGGCAGATTTAGCTCGTTTTAAATGTATTTCTCATTATGGCCTAATGATGGTAAACTGTGACTATCGACGGCCCGCTACACCAGACCGCCGTTATTAGAGAACGCTCCTGAGCTTTACAATCGTTCGTGACTCAACGATCCTGCAATTCACTTGAGGTCAAACCCTCTCAGAGGAGCCGACAATGACAAGGACGTTGAGTCCTGAGGTCCGTGACTAATGCATGAAAAGGAAACAGAAGAAGAGTGTGTGTGTTGGGTCTGTGTGGAGGACGCAGCAGTAAAGAACAGTTATCACAGCGGAAACAGCTGATTGCTCTTGATTCATGAATCCAGTTCGTCAGAATACCTGCTGATTGTTGCTCAGCGCCTCAAAACTGAACAAGAGGAATCGCAGTTTGACGGGTTTAGTTTTCTGTTTCTGAATTTTATGTCATCATTTTGTAAGAGTCATGTCGGACTAAAACTGCTGTCATGATCGAGAACGTAGTGAGTCTTGGAGAGCGAGTTGACTTTGTAGGTTTAAGATACTCACACTCACTCAGGACCTCCAGCAGCATCTCCAGGACCAGGATCCATCAGAGTCTCTGTTCTCCGTTGAACATGTGGTGTGAATGTCCAGGTCTGATTTCTGCTCCAACTATCTCTTAGGACCGAAACTATCAGGACATTTCTGATCTGAAGTGGATCAACAAGCAGCCAAGATGAGACATTCAACACTTCACTGGTTGGAGGAGAAGATCAGCAGCACATTTACAAGATGTTTACTAAATGACCATGATCCATTTTCCAGAACTTTTCCAGGCCTGGAACACACATTTTGAATGCCATGACTTCATCCTAGCATCCATTCCTCACTCCATCCATCGCTGCACTAAAACAACTCAGGTTCTGGTCAGGTAACTGAACCAGTCTGGTTCAGGTTCTGGTTCAGGTCTGGTTCTGGTCACGAGTTGGGAATTGAACCCAAAATAAAAACTCTTCTCTTGATTTCTCTCTCCTGTGTTCCCGTGTCATCCCTTCATAAATCATCACACATCTCAACGTCTGATTGCTGCATTTGCAGAATATTTCGTTCTCAACGTTGTGACCTTTCTCTGTTCGACTGACTTGATGCCTCTTCCCCGTCGCTCTGGTCTTCAGTCTGAACACGAGAGAACTTCGACAGTCTTCTGAAAGCGAGGCCCGTGGTGACGTACAGCTCAGCCTCTCTAACTAAGAGGCATTTTGGATTTCATCCCTTTGGGAGTTCATAAGGACTATGATCAGGCTTGGATGCTCATCTCCCCTGAAACGCCAATCACTGCCTGCCGCCATCCATCCCTGTGGCTGTTGATGGTACAGACAGTATAACTAACTATAACTATAACTAACCACCCCCACATCAAAACGTAAATGAAGCTTTCTTCTCTTTTCTTTCCGTTTCATTTTCTGAGCCTGAATGAACGCAATCACACACACGCTGCTTTGAAGCGCCTCGTCCAGGCGACCCGCCTGGATGAAGAATGTTTCTCTGATTGTCTAACGGGAGACGAGTCGCCGTCTGACAGGCCAGCCGGCGGCAAATTCACAGACCACAGATCAGTTTCTGATAGTGATGGGAATTTAAAGTTGATACGCTTTCATCTGTCAGACATGTGGAGGGCCAAAACAGAGACCTGGTAGACCTGGTAGATCTGGTAGATCTGGTAGACCTGGTAGATCTGGTAGATCTGGTAAATGGACACTACAGGAGCAAAAATTATTTTCTTGTTTTTTTCCATCAGGTTTTTGTTTAAATTTTAAATAGTTTAAAATCTTTATTTTTTATGTTTTTTTCTATAATTATTTGAAGATGTCTTAATATATTTTATTAAATTACTAACTTACGATTCCATATTGTTGAATACTTTGACATTGGTGCCAATAAAGCAAATTTAATTTGAGAGAAAGAGAGAGAGGGACGAGGTCAACACACACACACACACACACACACACACACACACACACACACACACTTCAACATGGTGGAGGAGGACCAAGCGCTCCCATCTGACACACAGGGAGGAGAGTCTGACCTGCAGCTACAGAGTGCTGTGGTCATTATGGGATGGCGTAGCGTCTCACTCAGTTTCCCCACATAGACTGTCCTGCAGTTTGAAGGGATTTGAACCAGCAACCTTCTGTTTCTCTGTCTGAGGGATTACTCAGAGAAGAAGTCTCATCCACACACACGCACACACACACACACACAGTATCTTGTCACCCACTCAGTATGAATCGAACCCTCCTCTTTAACGTGTCACCTACCCAGTGATCTGACGGAAGCTGATTCAGGGTCTGTACGATCATGGTCATGATTACTGCTATTATCCTCCATTACCGGCTCACTAATGGCCAGACGCTGCCTTAATGAAGCAGCTCAGCCTGTCACTCACACAGACGATACAGCAGGTTCAAACTACAGCAGCGCCGAGTGGTGTGGTGAGAAACCATTAGCTCTCATATTGTTGAGAAACCTCATCACATAAAAGAAAATAAAGTAAAGCCGCAGGATTCTTCTTCATGGTGAACGTGGTCGGGGGGCAGGAGCAGCACCGAGCAGCTACAGCCGGTCTGTACTGTCTGTTACTGTCCAGCTTCAACAGGGAGGTTACTGCTTTCCTCTCAGGATGAGGGCGCTCAGGTGTCGTAACCCCGCCCCCTCTGGCGCCATATTGGAGGTCCTCAGCTCTGTGACTCGGCAGGAAAGCAAAATCCAAGAGGAGACCTCATATTTCTACCTTTTATTTCCTTTTAACACCAAGATGAGACTAAAGGGATTTCCTCCTGATCCTCCAATTCAACTCAGGAGAATCAACCACATACCAGATCATGTTGATCTGATCACAACAACAGATCTCCACATGATCTGAGATAACGCTCCTGGATATGAAACCATGAGATCAGAGGAAGATCTCAAAGAAAACTCAACACTGTTGCATCTTCCTGTTTCCTCCAGGAGGCCAGCAGCCAGACAGTAGAGCTGATGACCGTTATATCAGTCACATGGTGGCATCTTCACACCGATCTCAATGTGCACCATGTCAGTGAACTGCACACAGCAACACTCTGAAGATCTGACGTTGGTGAGTCCGGCTCTCTGCTGTTGAGGAGGATTTGATCTGGTCCACAGGGTGAATCTAGTCTCAACCATCTCAGTATTTACTCACCGTTCCCTGAAGCTGTAGTGCGTCTATTTTGAGCTCCATTTCACTTCTACCAGTAGGCTGTGCTGCTGTGTATCTTTTGAACCATCAGGGCCGCCGATGTTCAAGTCTGCTAGGAACTCACACACACACACACGCCCCCCCCCCCCCGTCCTGGAGGTTTCAGCTCTACTCAGACACACCTGAACCAATTACAGTATCATAAAGACCTGAAGCCTCTGACTGCATGTAGACCGTTTGTCCTTCAGATGACTAGAACAGCTGAACACGTTAACATGTCACGCTTTCATGAGGACAATGTGTCATCTGAAGTTTAATGCTTCACAACGAGCCTGAAACTGATTTGAAACTAAGCGCTGTGTAATCATCCCATTTCAGGGTATTTTGATTTATTTAGTGGGCAAGTTCAATGCATATTAACTAAGATCCTTAGGGCACATTACGGGGGGGGGGGGGGTGGACAACTCCTTCCTTTCAAGAAACTAGGCCAGCTGACTTGGTAGTCTCTAATTCACTCATTTAACTCACAGCATCAATATTGAATGGATAAACATCCTAACACACAATCTGAGTGGTGCTGCACATGGTGGCTGGTCCTGATGCTGCAGGTGGACCGCTGCAGTGACTGGTCCTGATGCTGCAGGTGGACCGTTGCAGTGGCTGGTCCTGATGCTGCAGTGACTGGTCCTGATGCTGCAGGTGGACCGCTGCAGTGACTGGTCCTGATGCTGCAGGTGGACCGCTGCAGTGACTGGTCCTGATGCTGCAGGTGGACCGTTGCAGTGACTGGTCCTGATGCTGCAGGTGGACCGCTGCAGTGACTGGTCCTGATGCTGCAGGTGGACCGTTGCAGTGACTGGTCCTGATGCTGCAGGTGGACCGCTGCAGTGACTGGTCCTGATGCTGCAGTGACTGGTCCTGATGCTGCAGGTGGACCGCTGCAGTGACTGGTCCTGATGCTGCAGGTGGACCGTTGCAGTGGCTGGTCCTGATGCTGCAGTGACTGGTCCTGATGCTGCAGGTGGACCGCTGCAGTGACTGGTCCTGATGCTGCAGGTGGACCGCTGCAGTGACTGGTCCTGATGCTGCAGGTGGACCGCTGCAGTGACTGGTCCTGATGCTGCAGGTGGACCGTTGCAGTGACTGGTCCTGATGCTGCAGGTGGACCGCTGCAGTGACTGGTCCTGATGCTGCAGGTGGACCGTTGCAGTGACTGGTCCTGATGCTGCAGGTGGACCGTTGAAGTGGCCGGTCCTGATGCTGCAGGTGGACCGTTGCAGTGACCGGTCCTGATGCTGCAGGTGGACCGTTGCAGTGGCCGGTCCTGATGCTGCAGGTGGACCGTTGCAGTGACTGGTCCTGATGCTGCAGGTGGACCGCTGCAGTGAGTTTGGCTTTAAATCACATCTCATCCACCAGGTAGGAGAATCCCATCACCGATGCAATGGTAGCAAACCATTCAAATCAGAGTTACCAAGCGGCGTCCTGGTGGCTCTGTTGGCTGAGGTGGAACTGCAACATCCAGGTCCAAATCTGATCTGGGATCCTTGCCACATGTCAACTCCTAATGCAACCACTACTGATCAACTAATGCAACCTTGTTTCTATTTGTTTCTAAGTCACTTTAAACGTTAAGGGGCTCAAAACGTTCCCACTGGGAACCAGAGGAACCCATTCGCTCCTCAGGGTTCACCAGCGGTGTGTTTGTAATAAAACAAACTAGATGAATCTTACTTTACTTAGTTTTGTTTTTGTTGTATATTTTTCATTTTTGTCATTTTGTTTCTATTATCCAATCTGAATTATGATTCCACATGTTTGGTTGGAGTTGTCTTGGGACACTTTAATAAAAACATGATTTGAACATTACGAGCAGCGTTGGTATACTCTGGTTGAATGAAAACAGAAGAATCCCTGTTAATGTCCTTCAGTGAGAACAGGAAGCAACACAAGACACGCCAGGCTTTAGACAATACATTATTTATATATATAGATTTCGATTTCTCAGGAAATTAGTATTGACCAATGATATGTTGGGTTACATTCAGACTGAAGCCCTTTTGAGAAGATTTAAACAAGAATTTAAAAAAATAATAATAAAAAAACAAACCCCAAACAGGATTCCACCAAATAACAAAAGAGAGAACGTTTAGATCCATGAGGCGAGTGAGCGGCTCGCACCTCAACACAGCCTGGCTTTCAGCGGTCATCTCCTCTGTTGTGCTAAAACATCAGGTACATGATGTCATGATTTGCAGCCCTCCTTCAATTCACCTGTAGAATGAAGTGATGTCACCGTAAGGCGAGGCCGGCGCTGCCAGGCTCAATCATCTCTAACCGCGAGTTCACACTGCGATCAACAAGTCACCAGAGGTCCATTCATCTCCTACAGAGCCGAGCGACCAGGGAAACCCGGCCCATGAGTCGACGGTCAACTGGCTTGTCGACCGAGAAACGTTGGTCATGTCTGAACTTCTGGTGGACGTCAACAGCCAATCAGCTTCCTGTGATTTCTTGTTCCCCTACCGGTGTGATTTTGTTTCACGATAGTTCAGAGTAAAATGGACAAGAAGTTGATTCCAGCCATTCAAAGCTTCCCAGTTCTTTTATTTGAAAGATTACAGGAATAAACGTCTCAAAAACGATGCCTGGAGAACGAGTTGGGGTGGAAGGGAAGATCTGAACTCATTTTATTGAGTTTTCCTGTTTACTTTCCATTAATGCTACCTAATTAGAGCTTGCTAGCTAGCTGTGTTAACTCACCAAGACGATATAACATTATGAAAGGCAACACCAAAGCAGCGAAACATACATGACTTGTACAAATACACAGCTTATTTTACCTGATCAAAACTTTGTAACTGCACAAGACCACCAGACAGATGCAGTCGGCGGCTCTGGCCCCGCCCACAATCAGCTGTAGGTCGTAGTAGATCAACCAAGTTGCTCGCAGTGTGAACAAGCAGTTAGACAACGTAGCTCAAAGCAGCTCGATTCTGACCAAGTTGTATATTCTACCAGCCACTTTGGCAGGTTACCAGCCAACATTAGGAGGTTTTTACTATTTTAAAAAGGGCCGCAGCAGGTAAGGAGACCTTCCACCAGAGGGTCCTTGAGCAAGACACTGCTCAAGGGGTGCTCTTCTGTAGCTGACCCCGACCTCTGACCTCTTAAGGATAACGCTCTTAGAGGAACCATTAAAGTATCACAGAAAATAAAGATCTAGTTGGCTGCTAGCAGTGTCAAAGTGTCTGGTGAATCCAGGAGTCTACCTGCCACTGCGGCTGGTGGATGAAGATCATTTCCTGCCCTGGCTGTGACCCGCCCGCTGTGGCAGACGGGTCAGCCATGGTGAAACGCTGAAGGGATGTGGACTGACTGGAGGTGGGATGAGCACAAGGAGACCTGAAACAGCGTCATTTCAGAGCTAATCATACTGTACAAAAAAAAACAACCCAAAACTAAATCTGTACAAATGTACAAAAATCAACAGGATTAAAATAAACAAAAAGGAAGATTCATCTTAAAATATCCAACGAAGAAGAAACTAACAGTCGTTGCGGATCTAACAGTATGTGGTAAGAATTTATCCTGGATCAAAGTCCATGTGCCAAATATCAACATGTAAGTGTAATCCACAGCTGATCTGAGACCAGCCGCCTGGTTTGGTGACGCACCTCCAAACGGAGAACGGGTTAGTGATCATTACATGTTGATTTTTCTCATCGTGTTGCATTGCAGCTAGATAAACATTGACAGCACCTCAGTCTGTAAAATCAAAGACAAATAAAAAGACAGTAATCCCTTTTCCCCGTTCTGCTGCTCTGGCGAGGCTTCACAGAACTACCGAGTCAAAAACACATTTAAGCTCGACTGTAAAAAGATAACGAAAGTTTATACTTAAAATGAAGACAATAACTGGAGAGTCATCCCAGTTGGAGACGTCCTAAACATGCTAGTAGAGGAATAGGCTGTTGGCGCTCTATCGGGCTGAAGGTGGAAGATGACGTTCAACTGATCCCAGATTAGAAAGGTTTTGTTCCTTATTGTTTAACACTACAACGCACCGCAGAGCAGACGTCCTCTGAAGAGTTTCATCCCAAAATCCACCATCTGGCCGGAGGAACCTTGATATTTACACCATTTAGACGGCGTTCTCCAGAGCAACTCGCCACGAGTGATCAGGTTCAGTATCAATTAGTACGTTGACATGCACACTAACAGTTAGATCCGATTAAGGCTCCGGTTGAAAATGTCATGTAAACACCTTTACCCCGATTAAAATGATCTGATAGGTCATAATCAGGAAGCATGACCCGCTGACACTCCTAGATTCACGCTCCATCTTTCCATCTGTTGAGGCTTTTAAACGCCAGTCAGATTTCTTTCAGCCTTCAGACTGCACCGTCACCCGGAGGTTGGATTTATGAAACATGGAGCGGTAGACCGTTATTAAATCAATCCACGTAAACCGGATTCGCATCCCTTCGAACGTATTGGTGAGCATGTAAACTCATTGCTCAAGGACACATCGTCACAGACGTTGATGGACGCTGTCTGGCTGTTGCAGGGATTAAACCTGTGACCCTCCGATTACAGGACAAATTCAAACTCATAAGGATGTTTTGGTTTCTGTATTTGTAATCAGGTGACCATATTTTTGAGTCTTGAGGAAAATACTTGTGTTTTTCCAAAATGGACATGGGACTGAAATGAGAGTGGAAACCTGAGTTCATCTTTCATCTCCAGTAATTTAAAAGTCTCTTACAGAGTTGGAATGAAACCCTTCAAAGGATTCAGTGCAGAAACCCGGGAAGAGAAACTCTGCTAGGCTGGAAGTAACGACATGAACATCTGTGAGATGAACTGGACCTGAATTCCCTGTTGGCTATGCAGGTAGTCAGGCTTTCAGTTCCTGGTTCAGTCGGTCACATGGTGGGGTCACATCCCTGTCACATGACCAGCGGGCTGTGCTTTTCATAGGGAAGCTCTGGTGCTGAAAATTAAGTTGGAGGGGGGTGGAAGGAAGCAAGGAAGGAAGGAAGGAAGCAAGGAAGGAAGGAAGGACAGTTAAGCTAGCCTGATGGCAGAGGGTGGGGTTACGCCACTTTTCCTCAGCCAGCGTTAGTACAGTTCAGAGGTGCGTTTGTTTTCTGACCTCAGAGCAGCACAGGGAAGCGTCAGACGGTCAGACCCCCCACTGACTTCCTGATTATTGCATCCAGCCACGGGAATTTACAGCATTTAGCGTTGACCGTCGTCATGACCGGGCCGTAATCTCAATGAAGTATTGTATGGACGAGGTTTGGGTTTCCAAACGAAACCGGGCATAACACATAAAACAGGCCGTCCGACAGGTAAGACAATGTGCTGATCTGCTGATTATTGCATTCCAGTCACTGGAGGCATCGACGACGTCGTCAACAGTCTCTACACAAACACTGAACCTCTCCAGACAAAGCTTTGTGACGTCAATAGAAATCAGACATAATAATGGAAGCTTGGCCTATTCAACAATTTGTCCAGGCCTACTTTCCCTGCATGCATCATTCTGCGTCACACAGCCCCCCCCCACCCCCAGCCACCACATAAGCCTGTTAAAGCTGATAGCGCCTGTGTAAGCTTATATGCAGGAGAGGAAAGAAACCGTTTGTCCCCAAACCGGTGGCAGATAAATCCCAAAACCAAACATATTTTTTGCAGAGAAGTGAGTGACGGTTGGGCACCTGCCAAAGTCGCCAGTCTGGTAGACAAACCTCCCAGACAGTCAATTTAACAGAATTTGGCTGTTAAATTTACCTCCCTTTCCTCTCTACAGTACAGAAGGACATACAGGCCCGACAGCGGTCTTCCTCCTCCTGTATAATGCGTTTCAGTGACAACCTATCATGCCTCCATGTTTTTGCAGACTGGTTACATCAACGAACAACCTATCCTTATTGATTCATTTTCTATGAAGGCACTACGTGACAGTATAGGCAAAGGTCGAGTTAATTTGGGATCTACTGACGTGCTGAGCTGTTTGTGGTGTTGGTTAGCAGCGGCAGCGTCCAGAGACCAACACACCTCACCGCGAGGAGAGTTGGTTTACAATCGCAGCAAAGCTTTAGCTGATTTGTCAGAAGCAACTAGGAAAGCTCCAGGTTAGTCCATAAGCGTCCAGCATACCATCGCCCATGTTTGGTGTGTGAGGGGATCTTTGTTAACGTCAATATTTTCTTGGGAGAATTTTTTTTACAAAATAGGGCAGAAAAATGCCAAACTGCTAAAAACAATGCACTGTTTGGTGTAATACCTGAAAGACAGATCAAGGTGAGAACCTCTACACGTGCTTTTCCCTGCAGAAATCACCATCAATTACCTCATTTCACTCAGAAAAACAAACTAACAGGAAACAAATTTGAAGATGAAACTAACAGAAGGGGAATATTTCTTAGTAGCTCCATTGTCTTCTGTAGTGAAGTCTGCAGGCTAATCAGGAGCCGAGGAAGAGGGTGGAAGTGTTGATTAGTCAGACGACTCCTAGTGTTGGTCCCGCGACTGAGCACGACTCCCCACTTCACTGTTCATCACCATGGTTCAGGACAACATGCATCCCTGCTGGAACTAGAGGGGGTGAATACCAGTACATGAGAACGCCATTCCAAACCACTGCAGCACGACGAGCTAATCCTGAATCCTCTAGAGCGGAGGGCAAAAAACAAAACCAAGAAATCAACAGAATATTCCTTCCACGGCGAGGGGATGTTGAAGGGCAGCTGGCAGGAAAG
Organism: Hoplostethus atlanticus; assembly: GCA_034670405.1. Taxonomy (NCBI): domain Eukaryota; kingdom Metazoa; phylum Chordata; class Actinopteri; order Trachichthyiformes; family Trachichthyidae; genus Hoplostethus; species Hoplostethus atlanticus. Next base: position 1,202,514 of record JAXDDX010000066.1, on the reverse strand, counting down.
GGAGGAGGGGCGTTCCTCAGTCACTGCTGTCGTCTTCGTCCTCATCGTCCGATAGATTGTTGCTGTTGAACTTTGACCCCGGCCGGCTGAGGGAGTCTGAGCGCAGCGAGAAGCCTCCGCCTGACGTCAGCTGTACGTAGCAGTACTCACAGACGCGAACGGGCTTGGACGACTGGCTGGGCAGGAGGTACTTCTTCTCCGAGCAGGGGCCGCAAACCACAAAGCCGCACTTCCTGCAGTGGTGGCGGCGGCTGACCGGTGTGAACTTTACCTTCTGGCAGCGCATGCACACCGTGGCCTCCGAGTCGGGCACCCAGACGGCGGCGTGCTCGCCAGTCGGGGCTTTGCCGCTCTTCTCCAGCAGGTCTCCCACGCACTTCCCGATGTGGTTCATCCATTCAGACTTCTCGGTGGCGGTGGCGGCGTAGACCGCGAAGGACTTGGTGGGCGTCTTGATGAGCCAGCCGTTACGCAGGTCGCCCTCATCCGGCACGGTGTCGATGGTGACGCTCTCCAGCGGGATGATGTGCTGCTTGTTGTATTTCTTCTTCTGGATGACGATGTTGCCGTACACCAGGATGTCGTTGAAGAGGAAGAACTGACGCGCCTTGGGTTTCTTGCGGCAAAGTTTGGTGAGGACGCCCTCACCGATCAGCACACGACCCGGTATGCCCAGCGGCTGGCCAGCTGCACCGAAGCAGCTCTCCACCACCGCGATGCGCTTGGAGTTGGCCTCGCTGTTCGCCAGCCGGTCCACCATCTTGGCCTCACCTGGAGGAGACAGAGAGAGAGGAACGTTTTAGTTGTTTTATGGTGAAGTAAAAGCATCTCTGTTTCCACACTCGTATCAACACAATCAACAAGTAACCAGAAATCCTTTTATTCCTAAAGAGCTGTGATTTAAAGTGTTGACCACAGTTTCAATCACAGCTCAAATCAAGTGTCTTTATCAAGCGCTTTCAAACTAGTTAGTGACAAAAGGCTTTACAGTCATAATGGAACAGCTCTTGGTTCTGCAGGGTTTTTTAAAATGACCAATGAAATAACAAAAGAGTGTCTGGCTGCACAGCCAGAATGAAAAAGTCTGTCAATACAAACGGACCAAAATGAAAGTCCTTCGCCTCGGCTACAAAGACCTCATCTCAAAATGAAAACAGTTCATTCTTGTGCATCTATGAAGGAATAATTCATGCATTACTTTCTTGACTGAGACATTTAGTTCCACTTAAGAAATAACAAATAGTAAGGAGGTCAACAGCGAGAGCCACAGCACCCTGCGACCCTTGAATAAAGAAAGATAAAGAAAAATAAGAGCTAAAGAGAGGACCGTTAGTGTTTGAATGGCTACTCCATATAAAAGAAATAAGAAACATTGACTGCCTCAACCTCATCTTCCAATCACAACCAACAGCCAGACGGGATAAAACTGTTTAATTATGAGCATTTCTGATCATCCGAGCTACTCGAGCCTAATTCAATTTGCTTCCTCCAAGTTGCCAAGAGTGTTCTGGGCAGAATGCCACGAGTCTCAGTCGAATCAGTCTACGATGAAGCTCGACTATTCAAGAGCAACAACCAATAAACACATTCAGTATTCAATCATTTGGAGCATCATTAATGAGGATGGAGAAGTGACTTCGGCACCGTTCACACTTCACACTGATTTCTTTTACATGACTATCAGTAAACAAAAGATGTCAAATCTGTTTTTGTTTCAACACATTCCGGTTGCAGTCTGCGTCTTCTAGTTTTGACTGAATTGAGGCGTCTCCCCACTCAAGTCTCTGTCTGTCTTATTGTGTCTCGATGTCCTCCATGCCAACACTGGTGGCCAAAGTTATGACGGCTGTCTCCGGTAAATGACGTAACATTTACTTCATGGCAACGCTGACAAATGGAGATTTGAGCGTTCAAATACACGTCTCATGAACGCTGCATGCCTTCGGGTCTGACTTTGTACCACACATCCGTGGTATCCCAGAGGGGAACTGAAAACATGCGGCTCCATGACGCTTTTTGCAGTTCACACAGTTTAGAAAACATCAGATGTGAGTCACATGTGAGGAGAAAACATCCAAACAATTGGCATGAAACCTCAGTTTGAATTTTTTCAGTCCGCAGCCGAAGCAGAGTAGATTCTGTCTCATTGTGGGACCCAGGCTCATTCAAATATATTACTACTCAACATGTGTGGACCAACAGGAAACCGGTCCCTGGCCCATGGTTTAGGAAACCACAGTAGAGAGGTTCCTCCCCCAGCCCACGCACTCAGCTGCTCCCTCTGAACATCATCTGCAGCATTTCAGACAGAAATGGCCGATTCCAAAATGCACCTCCTTCACATCTGATCGATAGGAGTCTGGGTAACTCGCAGTGCTCTTCCACTGTGGTAATGACAACAGCTTCACTGTGTGCTGTTATGTGAATAAGTCGATGACCCCAGCCACTCAGATACCTGAGTGGGAGTGAGGCAGGAAGTGAAGAGTCGACTGTATTTCTTGCACCATCCCTTTGCATTGTGTGGTCCTGCAGTCTGTATCAGAATATAGGTGGTATAGAGGTAATAGAGGTGTTGCTATGTTAGTTGCTAATATGTCTCAGCACCAAAGCCACCAAGACAAATTCCTGTACATTTATGAAGTGATTCTGCTTGTGGAGCCTTTCGGTTTGAGGACTAAAAAACGAACTAGGCTTCTCTGCTGTGACCCTCATGGCAGCCGAGAGGAGCTCATGAGCAGAGGTCCTCGAGTGGAGAGGTCATAGGTCACTGACGATAGAGATGGTCCCAGGAGGGCTGGGAGCTCCCGGCAGCAGCTGCAGAGCCACAGAAAGACACTGCCATGCATGGTGATGTATAGACGGACAGACGGACAGACAGACTAGGACAGGATACAGCCAACTCTCTAGAGACCAGCTGATTATTCTTCCCTTGTCCTTAACCTTTATTTCTCCAGGGAAAGTCAACTCCATCCTGCTTCACATTCATCCAGTACCACACATTCACATGCTGGCCACTGGGCAGCTCCACTAGTAGCTGGGTGTTCAGTGCCTTGCTCAAGGGAACTCTGGCAGTAGTTGCTGAGGGAGGGGAAAAGGGTTTCACTTTCCCTGCTCAGTATTTCCCAGTCCGGGGATTTGAAACAACACCCACAACCCGTTGGCTACCACTGCCACCATCTGTCAGCCTGCTGACTGGCTGGTGCACTAGGGTGCGATCACAACTACAGTTTGTTGTCTTTGGTCCGAACCAGACTTTGTTATATTTGGTTTATTTAGGTTCACACTCACACGCAAATTACAAGCCAATCAGGGCTTGTAAACAAAAGTCACATGGACTCACAAGCTGCTTGTTTGTTCAGGTAACCTGTCATCACACAAAATTAGAGATTTGATCCTAAAACTATCGAAGCGTGATGGACTTGTCTGTGCTCTTGGCCATAATTTCCCTTCTCAGATGTTCATATCAGTTAAAAACACATGAAGAAACATCTGGAAACGAGCATCAGTTGTTCTTGGAGCTGGTTGGATCCTGTTCTCTCTCCTAATGAACCACCACAGTTCTCTTCTACCCATAATGCCTTGTGTTCTGGGGTGGTTTCCTGTAGCTGGTTGGATCCCGTTCTCTCTCCTAATGAACCACCACAGTTCTCTTCTACCCATAATGCCTTGTGTTCTGGGGTGGTTTCCTGTAGCTGGTTGGATCCCGTTCTCTCTCCTAATGAACCACCACAGTTCTCTTCTACCCATAATGCCTTGTGTTCTGGGGTGGTTTCCTGTAGCTGGTTGGATCCCGTTCTCTCTCCTAATGAACCACCACAGTTCTCTTCTACCCATAATGCCTTGTGTTCTGGGGTGGTTTCCTGTAGCTGGTTGGATCCCGTTCTCTCTCCTAATGAACCACCACAGTTCTCTTCTACCCATAATGCCTTGTGTTCTGGGGTGGTTTCCTGTAGCTGGTTGGATCCCGTTCTCTCTCCTAATGAACCACCACAGTTCTCTTCTACCCATAATGCCTTGTGTTCTGGGGTGGTTTCCTGTAGCTGGTTGGATCCCGTTCTCTCTCCTAATGAACCACCACAGTTCTCTTCTACCCATAATGCCTTGTGTTCTGGGGTGGTTTCCTGTAGCTGGTTGGATCCCGTTCTCTCTCCTAACGAACCACCACAGTTCTCTTCTACCCATAATGCCTTGTGTTCTGGGGTGGTTTCCTGTAGCTGGTTGGATCCCGTTCTCTCTCCTAACGAACCACCACAGTTCTCTTCTACCCATAATGCCTTGTGTTCTGGGGTGGTTTCCTGTAGCTGGTTGGATCCCGTTCTCTCTCCTAACGAACCACCACAGTTCTCTTCTACCCATAATGCCTTGTGTTCTGGGGTGGTTTCCTGTAGCTGGTTGGATCCCGTTCTCTCTCCTAACGAACCACCACAGTTCTCTTCTACCCATAATGCCTTGTGTTCTGGGGTGGTTTCCTGTAGCTGGTTGGATCCCGTTCTCTCTCCTAATGAACCACCACAGTTCTCTTCTACCCATAATGCCTTGTGTTCTGGGGTGGTTTCCTGTAGCTGGTTGGATCCCGTTCTCTCTCCTAATGAACCACCACAGTTCTCTTCTACCCATAATGCCTTGTGTTCTGGGGTGGTTTCCTGTAGCTGGTTGGATCCCGTTCTCTCTCCTAACGAACCACCACAGTTCTCTTCTACCCATAATGCCTTGTGTTCTGGGGTGGTTTCCTGTAGCTGGTTGGATCCCGTTCTCTCTCCTAACGAACCACCACAGTTCTCTTCTACCCATAATGCCTTGTGTTCTGGGGTGGTTTCCTGTAGCTGGTTGGATCCCGTTCTCTCTCCTAACGAACCACCACAGTTCTCTTCTACCCATAATGCCTTGTGTTCTGGGGTGGTTTCCTGTAGCTGGTTGGATCCCGTTCTCTCTCCTAATGAACCACCACAGTTCTCTTCTACCCATAATGCCTTGTGTTCTGGGGTGGTTTCCTGTAGCTGGTTGGATCCTGTTCTCTCTCCTAATGAACCACCACAGTTCTCTTCTACCCATAATGCCTTGTGTTCTGGGGTGGTTTCCTGTAGCTGGTTGGATCCCGTTCTCTCTCCTAACGAACCACCACAGTTCTCTTCTACCCATAATGCCTTGTGTTCTGGGGTGGTTTCCTGTAGCTGGTTGGATCCCGTTCTCTCTCCTAATGAACCACCACAGTTCTCTTCTACCCATAATGCCTTGTGTTCTGGGGTGGTTTCCTGTAGCTGGTTGGATCCCGTTCTCTCTCCTAACGAACCACCACAGTTCTCTTCTACCCATAATGCCTTGTGTTCTGGGGTGGTTTCCTGTAGCTGGTTGGATCCCGTTCTCTCTCCTAACGAACCACCACAGTTCTCTTCTACCCATAATGCCTTGTGTTCTGGGGTGGTTTCCTGTAGCTGGTTGGATCCCGTTCTCTCTCCTAACGAACCACCACAGTTCTCTTCTACCCATAATGCCTTGTGTTCTGGGGTGGTTTCCTGTAGCTGGTTGGATCCCGTTCTCTCTCCTAATGAACCACCACAGTTCTCTTCTACCCATAATGCCTTGTGTTCTGGGGTGGTTTCCTGTAGCTGGTTGGATCCCGTTCTCTCTCCTAACGAACCACCACAGTTCTCTTCTACCCATAATGCCTTGTGTTCTGGGGTGGTTTCCTGTAGCTGGTTGGATCCCGTTCTCTCTCCTAACGAACCACCACAGTTCTCTTCTACCCATAATGCCTTGTGTTCTGGGGTGGTTTCCTGTAGCTGGTTGGATCCCGTTCTCTCTCCTAACGAACCACCACAGTTCTCTTCTACCCATAATGCCTTGTGTTCTGGGGTGGTTTCCTGTAGCTGGTTGGATCCCGTTCTCTCTCCTAACGAACCACCACAGTTCTCTTCTACCCATAATGCCTTGTGTTCTGGGGTGGTTTCCTGTAGCTGGTTGGATCCCGTTCTCTCTCCTAACGAACCACCACAGTTCTCTTCTACCCATAATGCCTTGTGTTCTGGGGTGGTTTCCTGTAGCTGGTTGGATCCTGTTCTCTCTCCTAACGAACCACCACAGTTCTCTTCTACCCATAATGCCTTGTGTTCTGGGGTGGTTTCCTGTAGCTGGTTGGATCCTGTTCTCTCTCCTAACGAACCACCACAGTTCTCTTCTACCCATAATGCCTTGTGTTCTGGGGTGGTTTCCTGTAGCTGGTTGGATCCCTGTTCTCTCTCCTAACGAACCACCACAGTTCTCTTCTACCCATAATGCCTTGTGTTCTGGGGTGGTTTCCTGTAGCTGGTTGGATCCCGTTCTCTCTCCTAACGAACCACCACAGTTCTCTTCTACCCATAATGCCTTGTGTTCTGGGGTGGTTTCCTGTAGCTGGTTGGATCCCGTTCTCTCTCCTAATGAACCACCACAGTTCTCTTCTACCCATAATGCCTTGTGTTCTGGGGTGGTTTCCTGTAGCTGGTTGGATCCCGTTCTCTCTCCTAATGAACCACCACAGTTCTCTTCTACCCATAATGCCTTGTGTTCTGGGGTGGTTTCCTGTAGCTGGTTGGATCCCGTTCTCTCTCCTAACGAACCACCACAGTTCTCTTCTACCCATAATGCCTTGTGTTCTGGGGTGGTTTCCTGTAGCTGGTTGGATCCCGTTCTCTCTCCTAATGAACCACCACAGTTCTCTTCTACCCATAATGCCTTGTGTTCTGGGGTGGTTTCCTGTAGCTGGTTGGATCCCGTTCTCTCTCCTAATGAACCACCACAGTTCTCTTCTACCCATAATGCCTTGTGTTCTGGGGTGGTTTCCTGTAGCTGGTTGGATCCCGTTCTCTCTCCTAACGAACCACCACAGTTCTCTTCTACCCATAATGCCTTGTGTTCTGGGGTGGTTTCCTGTAGCTGGTTGGATCCCGTTCTCTCTCCTAACGAACCACCACAGTTCTCTTCTACCCATAATGCCTTGTGTTCTGGGGTGGTTTCCTGTAGCTGGTTGGATCCCGTTCTCTCTCCTAACGAACCACCACAATTCTCTTCTACCCATAATGCCTTGTGTTCTCTCGTTAGAGGACTGAGACGTTTCCAGGCGTCTCTATCGAACGGCGCTGTCCTCACCTAGCCAAATGAACCAAACTAAAAAGGAGGAAACACAACAACAGTGCCAGAGACCATACCAATTAGCAAGTGGATGCCAGTACTGCTTGGGCCGGGCTCCCCAGTGATCTGTACACTAATAACTCAGGGAGCCAGCTAGTGCTGCAAAGCCCTGGACAGGGGGTTGCTGACATATCAACTGTGTTAGTGACGCTCTCACTGCAGTGTTGAGGCAACAATCAGCAGACAGATGAGAGGATGTAGAGCAAAGGCCTGGGAAAGAAAGCTGGGTAAGTACAGGCTGGAGGCACTCAACCCAATAATCAGAGACTGAGTGGGGTGCAACAGGCTGAAATAAAAATGCAAAACTAGAAAAGCACACAGCACTCTGGAGGCTTCACACAGACAACGAACCAGCATGTCTTCATCAGCAAGAGGAAAGACAGCAGGGATGAAGGGGAAATCACAAGGCAATCATCACCAGCTGACTTTCTTTAAAAGTATTTGAGTACTAGATAAGAGTATTATGCAACATGTGTGGATACTGGTACCAGTTCAGACACTAAGGCCTGAATCCCAATTCTCATTTTCACCCCTACGGCTTCGGCTTGGCCCTTCAGCTTGGCCCTCGGAACAGAGTCACAAGGGGTAGTGGTAGAAATCTCTCCCTAAGAATTGGGACAACCCTTCAAGACGCTGATACGTCATCGATGACGTTTACATAACAGACGGGACGAGTTTGTTATCGGAGATTACTATGGCAATAATGGTATTATCACAGTGACATTTGCCGTTCATCTGATGGAGATAGAAAAGCATGGACGCTCGCGATTCGTTCACAATTTATACGTTTCACGCTACTAATCGATCAAACAAGTCATCAAATAAAAAAGACCACTGCTTCATTACCAGACCACTTCATGACAGAATAGCGTTAGCGGTGCTCTGTAGCTAGCAAGCCGTGCTGCTACCGTTACCCTGCCAGTCTGCACTGGTGTTAGAGGAGCCGGAACAAGTGCAGCAACTTCGCTGCTGGACTTTAGTTATATTTCGTCATATGCCATCAAAGGGGGGAAATGCGACATGGAAATATGTCAAAATGTAGGACTGTCATGCACAAATCAGCCTAAAAACAATGTTGTAACTAGCGAGGTAGAGACATCGGCATACTAGCGATTTTTTGTTATGCTTGTTATAAAGAAAAGGTCTATAATACATTGAAACGACATTAAACTAAGATAATAACACGGTTAGAATATTTTTAAAATCTTTATTAACGAAGAAAATACTACATTTGTGGTTCACTTGGATGGTAGTGTAGCGTTCGCCATGATCTTCCAGTTGATTCGCAGGTCATTCTGGGAGATTTCTCCTAGCCCTCGGTTTGTAGTGTGCCCCTGAAAAATCTCCGTTTGGAGGGCCATGTAGCCCTATGTAGCCCTATGTAGCCCTATGTAGCCATGTAGCCCTATGTAGCCCTATGTAGCCCTATGTAGCCCTATGTAGCCCTATGTAGCCATGTAGCCCTATGTAGCCATGTAGCCCTAGCACTTCACCCTACCCCTCGATCACAAGAGAATCGGGACACCCCTACCCCTACACGTGAACGCGCAAAACGGAGGGGAAGGGCCAAGGGGGGAATTGGGATTCGGCCTTGATCCTTTCTTGTTGAAAGAAAACACATTTTACTAAACAAAAGAGTAAATTGTCCTTTTTTTAATTGACTGTACAATAAAAACAAAACCTCTTCATCCACAGAACTAACTGAGCAGCACCGCTTCACACTCAGACACATCCAGACATTAAGACAGGGATCAGCAACTGGCGGCCCGTGGGCCCGTAGTAGTAAAAACAATAATAGAAACTTGGCGACGCGCCACACAATCTGTCTACATAAATAAAAAATAAAAATTTCATTTCTCCAAAAATATATAGTAAGACGACGTATATTCACTCAAAATGTTCTCTCAACAGAGTTTTGGTCATCGACCCCCTTCTTCCCCTTTGGTTCGTTCCCGTCGTTCACAAGCCGGAGTCGGTGCTGAGCACTGGAACCAGATAACCTTAAGAACCGGCGTTTCCACCAATCTAGAGCCAAACGGCCGTCACTCGAATCATTCAGTCTTTCAATATTTTCTTGTAAAATTAAAAAGCATGTGTAGCGACTCTACAACCACAGACAGAGACGGACGCTCTTCAGCGGCGTCTCTCCCGGCGGCGCACCAGGTCAGCCGGGAGCACCAAGCCACCGGTCTCCAGTCAGGGCTTGGTGGTCAGGAGTCAGGAGTCTACACTGGATTCAATTTCATATTTGCAGAGAAGCTGGTGAGCAGAGGACTGGTCTCCTATACAGCAGATCTCTCTGTGGACCTTCAGCAACCCTAACACACACCAGTCATCCACCTGTCGCTCAATGACTGCAGAACATTTCAACAAGGCAACAGGAAACACATCGTCCTCCATAAACGACAATCAGCAACAACCAGTAACCAACATCAGCTTCTATTGACCTGTAATTGGGCCAATCAGTGTCATTATGGCAGAACACGGTGGTGAGACGCATCACTCCCCCACGTTCTGTGAAAGCCGATCGGAGGCGCCTGAGATATTTTAACAAGCTGAGACCTTTTGTTGTGTGTAATATTTACCAGTATTTGGTTGGCTGGTGTTCATTTCCCCCCTGGAGACAGTTTGGCTCTGCCAGCTGCTGAGCAGAGGACTGGTCTCCTCTACAGTAGAGACAGTGCCAGGATAAAGCCGTGGGCCGTCCCTTCATGTAGGACATCTTAAAAAACACAACCATCCATCTGGGGCATCACGGACAGCGTAATACGTTTGGAAAATAACGGTCGTTTATCTCAATTTTCACAACAGCTATCCATTTTCACACTCTGTAATCAAATAGATTGCTAGTATGGGATAGTTTTTATAGCTGGCCCACGCTGAGCCAGGTAAAGAGACATTTTCTCTGCTTTTTTCTTCTAACTCTAATCCAGAGTGACAACAAACTACGACTCGGTGCTCGGTAGGACCGTACCAGCTGAGGAGAAAGGTAGAAAGGATATGTTTTGCATGAGTGGGTTTGCAAATGCTAAGGGAGAGCATGTTGTTCTGAATGTCAATGCAGTCTGGGCGGCTGGCTGGGCTACCTTGGGTTACAGAACAGCAGTGGCTTTAGATAAACCCATGATTAATTCATTAGGAGCGCTGTCCTCTAGCTCAGCTTTCCAAGTCTAGTCATTTATTACCAACACCGACGCAGAATAAAACCGCTCAAAGTCAAGAATGTCCACAAACTGTTTTACTGGAATTCAGCAAATACGTTCTCCGTAACAGGTGGGATGTCAAGACTTCACGACACACCGGGGTTTTCCTGCTGAGGGAAATTTGTGCAGGCTGCCAGAGCCTTTTCCTTTAGCGCCACAGTGGAGAAAAAAAAAGAGGAACTGAACAAACTGGAAAATAAATGGCTGCATTTATATAGCTCTTTTATCTAAAGTGCTTTACAGTGTATGCCTCTCATTCACCCATTCACACACACACACACACACACACTCACACTCCGATGGCAGTGAGCTACCATGCAAGGTGCTTCCTGACCATCGGGAGCAATTTGGGGTTCAGTGTCTTGCCCAAGGACACTTCAACATGTGGACAGGAGGAGCCGGGGATCGAACCTCCGATCTTCTGATTAGAGGACGACCCGCTCTACCTCCTGAGCCACAGCCAATAACACATCCCTTTGAATAGTTTGACTTCTGGCACAACGCCACCACCCAGCCACAGAGGATGGGTGTTAAGACCTCGAATGTCCTCAAATGTTCTTAAAGACAACAGGCAGGTCTTCAATGTAGTGGTAGTTGTCTTATAACAGGTCTAGTTTCTTGGTGCACTATTTGACCTGATGGAAAATCAGCCCAGTGGTGCAGATCTGTTCTCTGGGAGGACGTAACTTTATTATCCTACATTCATTTCTGTGATGAAACTGGTCATTTAATTCTAACTGCCATTAAAAACAGTCGTGTGACGAAACCTGAACTTGGTGCAGCCGAAGCCACTGAAATGCAAATTCATATATGATGTCATGATGTCATGTGGACCTCATGACCGCCCTGCTCCAGACTCACTTCAGTTACCTGGTGAAGTACAACAGTAACGGGGACCAACATGGGGGTCCATTTGGTCAAAAAAGGAATGGCTGGTAAACTAGTGAAGGTGGCATGTGAATTATGAGCCTCACCAGCCACTGTTGCTATATAGACGATATATAGGAAAGAGGTTAGCTTCCATGGCCGACTATAATCATAGGATGAGGATAGCATGTGTTCAGCCCTGCGCCTCAAGCCTGCAACCACACACACACTCACACACTCACACACTCACACACTCACACACACACACACCCCCGGGAGGCGATGAGTCAGACGCTAAGAGAGAGTGGTGATGACACACAGGGAGGAGAGAAAGAGGGTTTCTGTGAACAGCAGCCGCGAAAACAAGGACACCCATTTAGCCTTTAGGTCTGCGTGTTCCTGTGCGATGCAGTGAAAGCCGCTGTGATCGAGACAACGCCGAGGCCATGTTCCTAGAATAGACATGAGCATCCTTTCAGCTCAAGTGTGAATTTGCTTAATACAGTATGTGTGTCAAGTGTCTTTGGGAGGTTTCTGCAGCTGGTGCAATAGTGGACGCTGCAGGTAAAAGACGTTAAACTGACTGGATACTGACTATAAAATATGAAGTCCTCGACAGCAAAAGTCTGATCAGCTTGTGGCGGTCCTGCGGCGTACCTCAGAGGACATGAGGCTCACCAGCATCCAGTCTGTCTGCAAGCAGGACGACAGGCGATATGAACAGAGATAAAGAGATCAGGTTCATCTGTGGTGAGACGTGACGGTGTGACGGCTAAACAGGTTCCCACCGCAAAACAACACGATCTACTTTTATAAAGGTTACAGAGCTGCTGCACTCGCATGTTGCCCACTTACTGTCACTGCATTAAAGACAGTGTGCACATAGTTAGAGAATGGACAATATTTCTACTTCTACTACTACTACTACTACTACTACTACTACTACTACTACTACTACTACTACGACGATCAAAGCAGCACCTTATGTTTTTAACTGCAGTCTCTACAGCCTCGTGGTTCCCTCAGTGCACTTTGGTCACTTGATGATGAGATTAACAGGTGCGATCCTCTATCTACAGTTATTGATTGATCTATATTTCCTCAATCAACAGTGATCAGAGTCTGGTAAATCAGCACATTCACCCGACACTTTCACTGTTTTACCAGCCACTTAAATGTTTAGAATTGAACAGGAGCTGTAAGTGATGGTAATTACCTGCCAGGTGACAGGAGAGTGGTCTGACATACTCAGTTTACCGGCATTCGGCTGGCGGCTGGCGGTAATTTGGTGCTAAGGCTTTCCCTACAGGGGTCTTTTATTTCTTTAATGATAATGTGTAATGTGACTATCAGGCGTTTCAAAACTCCAACCTGGGAGAAAGGTTTAATTACAGGGTCTTGGCTTTAACTAGCTGTGAGTAAAATACAGTGCAAGAACCTGGCAGACAGATAATGTGGGTGTGCAGCAGGAATCTGCCGGGAGATCAGCCGGTCCGACACAATGACGGTCCTTAAGGAACAGGAACCGGCGCCCAGGGTTCCTACACCTCATCCTGACCGTACTGGTATTCTGCAAGGTTTCTGTTCTTGTGATTCTCTCTCCGTCTGTGGTGCTGATCCAACAGTGTGTCCAGGACTGGGACGTCTTATTCAGTGTTGATCTATGTTGATAGTGGCTTATTAAAATGGTGGTTGACCACCACAGGTCCTTGAGAGGGTCACGGTAGGTTTCACCACACCTACAGTACCGACAGCTCTAAAAGTCATATTTGACAACAAACCCGGTTCCTCATCAAATGAGGGTCTGTGATCTCATGCAGATCCATGTGGGATCCTTGGTGTGTAAAGGCTTGGTAATCCCTGAACTAGGCCACATCACTCCATGGTTTAGGATCATATCACAACACGTGAACTGACAGTGGATCTACACTTACATTGAATAGGTCAAATGTGAAGCCTGACTCAAGCAGGTTTACCCTCCACTACTTCTCAAACTTTTCAAGACCTGTTTCCATATTCCTCCAGACACTCCCAAAGTAGGAACAGTGAAAACTCCTTTCTCCTCAACCACATAAGCACTCTGCTCTCTAGAGATCACAAGACTCAGAAGCAAGTAAAACAGATTCAAAACCACAAAGTGACTTAATGGGGTAATAACAGACCAAACTGTACTAACAGAGTAATAACAGACAGTAATAACAGACAGTAATAACTGACAGCTCCGTTATTATTCAGATGACAACATTCTCTCTCTGTCTCTTGTGAAATGAAATGTTTTGGTGTAATAAGGATCTTATTAGGTGCTTTGCAGCTTTTCATTAACCTTTATTTAACCAAGCAGTCCTGATGAGATGGAGACTATCTTGACTAAGGTTGAAGATGAACAAAACAACATACAATGATCTACTCTGGTAAAACTACAGCAAAAGTCAAAGTCAAAATGAATTAAATGTCCACATAAAACATTTGTCAACACCAAGTTTTGCTGCTACAAGCTTCAAAAACAGTGAGTGACCAAAGTCACTTCCAGCTCCTGTGTGACCAGGTCAGATGCTGCCCATGTGACTGAATGCCTTCCCAGCCCATGTCTTTCCCTTTTAAGGCCACATGCCAGCGTCAGCAGAACGGCGACTTCCAGCGGACCAGGCCAACTTAAAGTAAAAGGAAATGTGAAAGGAGAGTAATCCTTGCATCCATCAGCTTTGACAAAAGAGATGGTTGCAAAACTTCTCATGAAAGTGGAGTTAGAGAAAGTGGAGTGAACTACCTTCCCAATATTTGGTGTTAATATTACAATACTGGTTTTCTTCTGCACTGAGACACAACCCGCCTCAACTGCCTCGCGGTTTGAAAACCCCCAGTCTCCTCCCCTTCCTGACTGAAGTGGTTTTCCGATAGCGAAGTGATCGTTCTCATCTGGATTCACATGGTCAGTCATGAAAAGAGGAGGTGCCCTGATCAATGTTTCCTCTCTAAATGGTATCTAACAGTGGTTCGTTCTGGGTTGCATTCAGACTGCAGATCTGAACTGCTGCTCATATCTCATGTTCTGGATGACGATTCATATCAGGTTGTAACCCGTACCTGATATCAATACACACTGACAGCGGTGTTGAAAAGACAGACAGAGCTACAATAACACAAGACTTCACATCTCCAATAGGCCCTTTTCTATTCGGATGTTTTTCAAGGTAGAGACAACTCAGCAGAAGATAGCACAAGCAAGAAAGAGAAAAATAGCAAAGGCAATAGCCCTGGCCCTATGTGCTTGACTTGACACCACCTCCATGGAGAAACACATATCTCAGATGCCGAGCTGCCAAAACCATGACAGTTATCTCAGGTGAACGAAGTGAGATTTACTTATTGTCATGGCAATGCTGACAAAATCCAACTGGCCTATCAAATAAAAGTTTCATATAGGTCATAAGAGTTGGGTTCTGATTTTGTACCACATTTCCAAGTAGTCCAGATGGGAATTGATAAAACGCGAGTCCATGCAGCTTCTTGCTGTTCGTACTGACTGGAAAACATCAGATCTGTCAGGCGAGGGAACAGAAATTAGAATCGGGTCACTTTCAGCTGCAGTGTGAACGCAGCCATAGCCTGGCTTCCACACCGTCTCTGCTTTAGGCTGTTAAGTAAGTTTACATGCCAGTGCAGGTTGCAGCGATCTTGATAGTAGTAATAGTTACCATAACAAAAACATTAGGAATGCTCCTCTTTGTATTGCAGAAGGAGATGAAGCTAAACGCTCCTGCTGTGATGACACACCACTGCTGACTCATACAGATGAAACACTGCTGAGGTTTTGTGCAGGCAGAGTATCTGCTGAGAGCTGCATCCTGGGAGGGGGTCTTCTGGTCCTAGATTCACTTCTGCTTTCTAGCAGGAACCATGCGACGGGGATCAGTCACTCCTGCAGGTTCAATCATCCAATCTGATCTGTAGCTGCAGCCAAGCCATCTGATTGGTCAAAGACACGTTCCAACAGCGCTCTTAATTCCTACGAAGAGCGACCAGCTGCTCGGGCTGGGAATCGAGAAACGGTCCTAAGTTAGTCCCCGCTCTGAAATACCCAGTTCCTCAGAATCTAAATTCAACTGAAATCAGCAAAACTTCCTACACAGCAGTGTCGTCGTTAGGCACCGTTAGGGTATCACAAGCCTGCCAAAGAGGAAGCATGTGAAAACTACCAAAAAAAGAGAAAGTGAGTAGGTTATATGAGCATTTACTCATAACATGGAGGGGCTACCCTTCTAAGCTGTTTGGTGGTTCGGGAGGCCTGGGGTCTGTACAGGGTGGGTAGTCAACACTAAACTAGCCAGATGAAGGTTTTGGTCGTCTACTCTACCGGTCCCGGCTCCTCTCTGTTGTAAACATCAATTTGGCAGATAAAACACTGACAGTAGGTGAATTTTGGAATGAAGAATCAAGTCTGTCTTCCCTTTCCAGAACCAGGCTGCCTCTGATCAGGTTACACTGATCAGTTTGCCGATAAATCTGGACGATATTGGCCTTTTATTAAATATTGGATATTGGTTAGTCAATGCTGTCTGCCGCCAAAATGATGGAGGTTTCTGCCTCACTAGCAACATAAAAACAGCCTGTGAAACCTGCAAGGAAATTGTATTTTCTTTGCACTTTTATTTATTCAATAATATCTTTGTAAATGCCGTAATCCCAGAGTTTCCCTCAACAGTCAAAAGGTGCCTCGTGGAGCGGCTAAACCACATGAAATGTCATTAATCTGGGTTTCAATGGAGAGTTTTAGTCACATGATCTTTACCACACTACACACACAAGAGGAAACACTGAATCATTGTAATCC
Organism: Hoplostethus atlanticus; assembly: GCA_034670405.1. NCBI lineage: Eukaryota > Metazoa > Chordata > Actinopteri > Trachichthyiformes > Trachichthyidae > Hoplostethus > Hoplostethus atlanticus. The sequence goes on along the minus strand of JAXDDX010000066.1, from coordinate 1,186,446 downwards.
ATGCCATGAAAATGGTCAGATTTTTAGAAGTCTGAAAGTCAGTATCAGCCTTCAAACCCCCATATTGGTACGGCCCGTCTCTGACAGGAAACCAAACATCATCTGGGGGTCATATTCTAGTAATAGATCTAGTTGGCTGGTGGATTCTGACACTTACCCGTCACCAGCCAACACAAAAAGGTTTCCTGCCCTGCAGAGTGAAAACCAACTCTAATAACCTGAAACTTTCCACAGGGTTTTGGTGGCGTGTTAACGAGAGCGGACTGACAGGAATGTGCTGCGAACAGGCCGACATCGGTTTCCCTCGTTGTGCAGCAGATTAACCTTTGAGCCATGTGAATACGAACCCAACAGGTCCAAGACGCTGTGGGTCGACAGACGGGTTTAGAGTGTGGAGTAGGGCGTCTGCAGTCTGAGAGAAACTGTGGATCCGTCACATTCTCAGAACTAAATAGTTACTGCTTCTTTGTTTTTATTAGTTTTTCTCTCATTTCATGCCACATTTTATTCTTCTACCAACCCCCCCCCCCCCCCCCGCTGTCACCTGCCCTGTCAGCCACGTCTCACATCCATTCAATGTGTTCATCATTCTAGCAAAGTGTCGTCCAGGTGCTGTGACCTCTGACCCTTTCCCTTCTTACTGTTGGTGATCTAGGAAATGAAGCTTGTTCTACTGTTGCGCTCAGCATCTCGGTTGATTGTCGCACTTCTCTAGCCGATTGTGGGCGGGGCCAGAGGCTCTGACTGCATCCATGTAGTGGTCATGTAGTTCTGTAGTAAATAAAAGACAGACGGCCCCTGCTCGCTCCCTCGTTGCTGTTCAGGCAACAGTTTGCATTTCGTTCTCAAGTTTCGACACATCGCTTCCTGTCTGTCTGAACTAGTGGGGATGGGACGCTTTATTATTGGTCTATTTGACATAAAGCTCTTGTCAACAACCTGCAGCAGTCAGGGTAGAGAGACTACGCAATCCAAAGGAGTTATGTTTACTACCTTGCTTCCTGTTAGCTTGTCAGTCAGGTGGATCCACGCAGAAAAACAGAGCAGCAGAGTTTTAAATGTTAAAAGTACTTTGAGTGAGTATTATAAAACTGAGACAAATGAGAATCGGCACATTGTGCCTTCGCCCAGACAGGAGACAGGCTAGAGTGAGTATGACACGAAATGCCTTACACCGGCCTCACGGAGAAAACAGAAGTGAGATTCTGACTTACTATGAAACACTCAAGTAAATTAACACTTTCAATCCTCTTGCCATAGCAAGCATGCAAGCTGCTGTTGTCCCTGTACTATGTGTGTCAGTGTGTACTTTCTAAGGTGTTGTTGGTTTGTCTCTGCACCGACGTCACAGAGACAAAGTGATTCTGTTTCTTGATATTAATTGCTGTATTTGTGGTGCCATAACACCCCTGGCTTCAGAGAGAAGTGCCCCTCACTAGCGTGGCACTCTGACCTGCTACCGTCCTGGTAAACTACTTATGGTGTCAGAGAGGAAGTAACCTATTCTTATGCTTGTAATCTGCATCCATTAATAAACGGAGCCATATTGGATTATAGGCTGGGTGATGGATTACAGGAATCTAGACCAGACATCCTGTGGGGTTGGGGGGTGGGGGGGTGTTAACCTGGCAGGTAGTTCATTTCACTTGGCCTCACCTTCTTTAGCTCTGGGAGAACTGGTTTTACCACGCTGCAAGAAAAAGGGAACAAGAAACCTCTGCTGATTCACTTGCAGGCTAGGAAACTTACTTTCTCGTCCAAAAGCCACAGTGGCTGATAAATCACTATTGATGACTGATAACCGGTCAAGGTGTCTGGTGTTGTGATTTATCAGCCACTCTAGTCGATGGACGATAACGCTAGTTCCCTATCCTGCAAGTCATCAACCTGGGGAGTCTTGTTCTTGTTCAGACTTGGCTGTCGGTAACCCCGCCCTGACATGACCCTCTGGTGAAACACTGGCCTCATACCGTCAGTCTTTTAAGGACCAACAATGCGGGAACACCCAATACACAAGCTGCTATGCAAAAGACACTTTCGCCCCTATCAGCCATCAGTTTTGGGTTAAAACCAAACTTCTAAAACTAGTGCATGGTTCATTTAGAGCAGGTTCAGCCTATGTGGAGCATTTCAGGGAGCGCTACGACCGGCTTCATCAGATGTCTGACGTAGACAGCTGGGAGGTCTTCTAGTTACAGAGACCACTGCATCACAGGTTTGATACCGGCAACAGTCAAGTGTCCTGCACAGACTCTGAATCCCTACGTTCTCCCTTACTTTAAAAATTGCTCTGGATAAGAGAATCAGTGCTAAATGTTTTCACATAGACTACAACCATAACCACCCCTAGGTTTTCAGGTGGAAATCTGTATGCGTGAAGCGGTTGTCCTACATTACCACACAGCACTAAGATCTCACCCACAACACTATTTCCTCTAACATCCAAGCCAGGTTTCTATGTTGGTGCTCAGCATAGTTAAACAACACAAAGGTCAGTTACATCAGATCCTGTATACGCATCCTGATGCTTCGCTACGCCGTAAAGGATGACCTGATGTTACAGCTCAACGTATTATGATTGGCAGCTTTAAAAGACAGTTGAGATTCCCTCTTAAACTAGAAGCAAGTTACATTACAGGCATTTAGCAGACACTTTTATCCAAAGTGTCTTCCAATAAGTGCATTCAACATAGGAAGGTAGAGAACTACTAGTCACTAGGAATCAGAAGTGCATTTCCTTCTTAAACAGCATCTAAGAGCAGAACCAGTGCTGAGGCAAAAGATCAATAAGTTATCTACCTACATTTTATTAAAACAAATGAGACAAATAAGTGAAGCATATAAGCATAAGTTAGTAGAAAATGGATAACTTGCCTAATACTAGTTAGACCACATGACCCTTGACCTCAAAAGGCACAATGACCACATTGTCATGAGAATATTTCCACTAACCCGTAGTGAAATATTACAGCATTCCTGCCTGAGTAACACATCATAACCTGACACCAGGGTAGGAAACTCACTTCAGTGGAAAGTTTCACCAGCCAGGATTTAACATTGATTTTCATTATTTTGACGAGATGGTTCTAATAAAGTAAGAAGACAAACTGAACCAGCCACAGTGTACCCGGTGGTGTTGATCCCACCATAACTAAAATAACACACAATTAACGTAAACCTTCATTTGGGTAATGAAAACCAATGCTAGCGGACCTGACGGCAACGTTACATAAACCAGTCTGACCTGAGAGACGGTCCCATCCGACCGAGGCGGGGAGCCGTTCAGCCGTACCACCACGCACTTAAAGTCACTGTAAATGTATTTCCCCACAAACACCTTGTGGCCAACACGGGTTTCAGTTGCCGTATGTGTGTATCCAGGAGTTTCTAAGTTACAGCCCAAGTAAAGCCATCTGGTGTGTAGTAGCTAGCAAGTACAGAAGTTAACCAAGTCCTCTAAAACAGTCATCAATTGTTGCTCATTCTAACTACGCGGACTCTGGCTGCTAGTGTTTAACATTTCAGACAGCCACATATAATTTCTCTACTTTTTGAAAGTGGAAATATCACAGGTAAGCGTTTGCTATGCTACGTTAGCTGGCTAACACTAACCGAATCCCGCGAGCATATGTTAGCCTGGATGGAAAAAAAAGTAGCAAGCCTAGCCTGGTTAGCATTCCCGAACTGTTAAAACACATAAAACAGACAGCTTTCATTTAAAAAACCACATACCCGACGACAGCTTCGTTGTCCAGCGACTTTTAAAGTAATTTGAAACTCCGTTGTAATCCAGACAGTGTTAGCAAATCTGTAGCTGCCTGCCAACCTGGCCGCTGTGTCCGCAGACAGCGACAGCGGCTGGAAACTCTCCTGCCTTGAAAATTAAAAAAAACAACATGGCTCCGCTGACAGGCTGGGGAGCGTTGTGCTGCGTTCAGATCCTATGGGAAAGACGTAAATACGACACTCCGATTAGAAAACACCTCTCACCTCATCTTTTTTAGGTGGTAATACTACTTGACAATTATGGAGAGCCAAAACTGACTTAAGTATAAATAAATGAATTAATGTATACATAAATAAATAAAATCAACTAATTAGTGTGTATATATAGAAATAAATAAAATAATGCATGAATGCACACAGTAATACATAAATAAATAGATGAAATCTGGTATAAATGTATATTTCTGTATTTTTTGTCCTATTTATTTATTGTCTCATTCATTTATTTCTGTTTATATTTATTTCCCTATTTACTTATTTGTGTATTTATTCCCCTGAATAGCCTAGCCTAGATCTACACACTCTGAGACCGATCAACCAATGGGAGTAAGGGAAAACCATGACCAGCTCTGATGGACCGCCCCCTTATTATCATAGAAATACAGAAATAAATAAATAGGGAAAAGAATATATATTGAAATGCATTTATAAGGAAATAGATACAAAGAGAAATTTATAAATATGTAATTCAATTCTCAGGGGAATAAACGACTTTCAAGTGTGACCACTTGTGGTTTTTAAATGTGAAGCAGGTTTGCGGTTATTCTCATGTGACCTGAAAGCATGACGCACGCTGTGGTCTACCAGCCAATAAGGTGTCACTTCATCTGAAATATTTTTGAGACGTTTTCATTAGTTTCTCTTTTAATTGGTACTATTATTTTTGCCATTTCCTCCAAACTTTTAAGCAAGTGTGAGAGAAAACACAACATATTCCATATTCATGTTCAGTGACAAATCTCCTACAACAATTAATACTGGGTTTTACATGGTTTTTACCCTTGTTTTCTTTATCCAACCAACCTCATACAGGACATTTCTCACTGCATTTTGTCCAAAAGACTCTTTATTGACATATTTTGAAAGCTTAGGTGTGTGTTGGTACCAGGGGCGGACTTAGTGATTTTGGTGCCCTAGCCGAAAGCAAGCATGGGGCCCCCTGAATCTCAACCTTCACTCTTTTCAGTCCTTTCCTTTCTAACACACACTTTATAACACTATTGATTCTTTGATGAAAAAAGTTCCCAACAAAGCTTTTATTTTCCTCTTGTTTTGTTTGTCTGCATCACCTGGGTCGCTTTGCTTCATGTTCTTCTCTGTGGGAAAGAAAATGAGCTTAGACTGAAGTGGTAATACAGCACTAGAAGTCAAGTGGAATAGTCCACTAGCCCTACTGAGGAGGGGGTGGCCATGACTCAAGATCAAAATTGAATTTCTCCTTTTATTGTAACAAGAGGAGGTAAATTTCTTTTAAACTGATGAAAACTGAGCGTATATTACCTGATATTCTTGTCTTTTGTGGGGCCCTCTGGCTGCCGGGGCCAAAGGCAATCACCTACTACTGTTGCCTAATGGTCAGACGGCCCCTGCTATGTGCATACCATCAAGTACGACTTTTCTAGGCAGGAAGAAGGAAGCCATTTCTCAGAAACATGCTGCTGTGTTTGCAAGGATGATGTAATTCATGTGACGTTGCTGAGGGTTAGCCCAGTGGCTAGAGAGGAAGGTCACAGGTTCACAGTGTGTCCATCAACAGCCTGTTGACATGACCTTGAGCAACACACTAACCTGCTCACAGTCTGGACGTTGTTCTGGATAAGAGTGTCAGTGAAATGCAAAATGATTCTTAGTGAATGGGGAAGTGCTGTCTAAGAAGCAAAACACTGTTGTTGTGTGTTTTAAGTGAATAACCTGGTCCACCTTTTATCTTCAACCTTTAAAACCCTGAACCTTGACCACCATGAAGGGTGTGGAGGAGGGCAGAGGGTGAAATACTTGAACAACATGAGGACTGGAACCACTTTTAATGTAAAAAGGAAACTATTTAGTGTACATCAACTCAATGCTGCCTGAAGATGTATCCACTCCAAACAGGTCAGCAGTGTGTAGGCACTGAACAGCCATATTACTGTTCCACGGCCTTTCATTCTGTTTTCACCTGCCGACAACGAAAGGTACTGAGTTTGAATTAAATCACACCCTTCATTGATTCACAATCACTTTATTTGCCAAGGAAAATAAATGTCATTAGACCATATATCCCTCTACATGTAACAACCCTGATAAAGTACTTTATTGCTCCCTGGGGGGGGAGTTCCCTTTTTCATCTTCCCCGTCCAGAGAGGTCAGAGGTCAGGCTCAGCTACAGAACTGCACCCTGGAGCTGGTAGGGTCCTCTGGTTGAACCACGAGGCCACCCTGCTGCCCCATATAGACAGTAGACTATACATAGCGGTCTATATATAGAAAATACACAACTTTGTAGTTGTGTCACAAATCTACTAACCACATCTGATCCATCATGGATGTATTGGAGAACCAGTAGAACCAGTTGACCGTCTGAACCAGGTTGTTGTGGTGTGTCTGTAGATCATCCAGTAACGTTCTCAGTAAAAGTGATCAGTGTGATCAGGTAGATTTGTCTCCAAATGTAGGTTACTGTGACTCAGTAAACTGTCTTGTCTTTAGCCCTAGTCTCTACTCCAAAACACTCTGAGTTGGAGCTGGAGAAGAGTCAGCTAGTTAACCTGAACAAACTGGTAGCTAGCTAACTAGCCAGCAGGCTAGTTAGTTACTGTTAACATGGGACTACTAGCCACTGCTAACGCTAGCTTCTACTAGATACGTTAGCTAGCTAACTAGCCAGCAGGCTAATCTAGTTACTGTTAACATGGGACTACTAGCCGACTACTGACAGTAAAACTTCATCATTTTCATCAGTGTCCGTTTTCGCTGTCCACACTACAACGTGGTGCTGGCTGGTGTTCGGTCCCCTGTTGGAGTAACATAGAGAGACATAGAGAATGTACCAGAGAGGCAGAGTCTTTTCCTATAGCGCCCTCTACGGCTTCCTGAGTTATTCAGCACCTTTAAAGGGGCAATAAGACTAGTTTTTACTGCCCCATCGCACAAATTTATCATAATACATCTGCAGGAGTTGATAGGGGTGATTAGTGACTCGATGATTAGTGACGGTCCAGATGGAGCAGTATCTTGCAACAGCCAGGCTACCAGTGACGGTCCAGATGGAGCAGTATCTTGCAACAGCCAGGCTACCAGTGACGGTCCAGATGGAGCAGTACAGTGACGGTCCAGATGGAGCAGTATCTTGCAACAGCCAGGCTACCAGTGACGGTCCAGATGGAGCAGTATCTTGCCAGCTGCGTAGTTCTTGCTCCTGTCAGACGTGCAGTCCTCAAGCCTCTAATTGTCAGCTTATTATGTCCAAGGTTCCAAAAATCAAAACCATGAGCCTGCATGGAGTCCCCGGCCTATCTCCGGCCCTGATACAGATTTTCAGCAGTTTTTTGGAAAAGGCCCGATCCGTATTTAGGGCAACGCTGCAGGTTATTTCCAGAATCAGGATTTCTCTCAGGCGTCGTTTCCAAAAGCAACATATAATGTTTTCTGTGTTGATCGTACCTGTTAAGTCTGAGCGTTCTCCGGTCTCGTATGCATGGCAGCATTCCCACAAACCACTTCTCTTCCTTCCCTCTCTGTCCTTCGCCACGCACCTCCCTCCCAAGTCGAAACAAAGATGACATCACCGCACACTCAAACGTGACTCGGAGCGACCGTGCAGCCGATGGAACCAGCGTACCATGAACCCCTGTACTAAACCGAGCTTAGCCGCCGCAACTCTCCATCTGTCGCTTGAAATCCACAGAATCAGCCTCCCACCGCCCTGCTTCCACCCTCGAGTGACTGACCCAGCGGGGGGTTGGGGGATTGGGTCAGGGTATGAGGGGGGTTAGAGGCAGGGTAGGAAGGAGGGGGTTACAAGGCTTGTCTTTCCCCACAGACAAGCCTGCACGTCACAGTCAGAGCGAATTAATCCAACTGATGCTGTCTGCTGACATCGGGGGCTCAGCGGTGGGACTGGGCGCCCTGGCCTTGCTAGATGCCAAGTCATCCTCCCCCATGATGATGATCTCCATCTCTACATGTCTCTCCGTCTCCCACCTCTTCCCGGCTTCCTGTCTCTGCTTCACCATTTGCCGTGCAGTTACTTGGCAGCGTTGGCAGGCAGGGCCGTGGTACTTGAGTCCGGTCTGGGCCTTGAGTCCGGTCTCCAGGACACTTTTCTGATGTCTCGGACTCGTCTTGGTCTCGTGATTATTTTGACTCGGACTTGTCTTGGTCGCAGACGCTACTGGAGGTTGACTCAACTTCTTCCCGCCTAGCAGAAGAGATTCAAAGATACATTTTTCTCCACCTGGTCCACCTCAGTTCATTTTCTTTCCAGCACTACAGACAGTTTGAGGGATTACATCTGTGTACAGGATGTGATGCTCCTCAAACCTCCAGGCATTCATCAGTTGGATGTTGAGGAGTTTAGTTCAGCGCTCCTGCAGGTCGATCTTCATATTGTTCCTCCTGAAGAAACTCCTTCAGTGTTATTATTACATTTGGAAAGACATGAACATTGTCTATTTTGGTCTTGGATAGGATTTACTGTGGTCTCGGTCTTGACTTGGTCTTGACCCCCTTTAGACCAACTGGACCTGGTCTTGGACTTGACTTGGACTTGACTAAGGTGGTCTTGCCTCCAGCTCTGTTGGCAGGTTTTGTACGTTTCTTGAGATTCTTCTTGACAACTTGAACTGCTCATTCCAAATAAAACTCAAGCTTGTCTCTGAGTTTTAAAAGATACGTGTTTGTCTGACTGACCGACTGACTGACTGACTGTCTGACTGACTGACTGTCTGTCTGACTGTCTGACTGACTGACTGATTGACTGACTGAATGACTGTCTGACTGTCTGACTGACTGACTGACTGACTGTCTGACTGACTGTCTGACTGACTGTCTGACTGACTGACTGTCTGACTGACTGACTGACTGTCTGACTGACTGTCTGTCTGACTGTCTGACTGACTGACTGATTGACTGACTGAATGACTGTCTGACTGTCTGACTGACTGACTGACTGTCTGACTGACTGACTGTCTGACTGACTGTCTGACTGACTGTCTGACTGACTGACTGTCTGACTGACTGACTGACTGTCTGACTGTCTGTCTGACTGACTGACTGTCTGACAGAGTTTTGGCCCTTTGTCCTCGAAGCAGTGAGCCAACAGAGCAGCATTTTCTGCAAGGACAAAAGAAGAAATCTATCATTTGTATTGATTTCTAGGAGGCAGAGGGGGAGCTCAGGTTTCACCAAAGATTTCAGTTTTGTGACGAGGGCCAGGGTACAATTATTCTAAATATATCTTCGCCTCACGCTTTGAGTGCAGAGAAGATTTTGAAGAGGTGGTTCTGCAATCACAGACATGTAAAACCCACCGCTGATTGATCACACATGATTTCTGCCCATACGCCCCTCGCTTCAACACTCAACTCTAGAGAATCAACCACAAACCTGTTGATCTGATCACAACAACAGATCTCAATGTGTTTTATGACTCCTTCTCAAACATGCTCAGTTTTCACATCCTGCTGCATTTTCCTTTTGAAGCCATGTAGCTTATTACCAATATATTAGTCACATGTTAGCATCTTCACATTGATCTGTCTTTCAGAAAGTCTAAAGAATTGATTCTCCTTGTTGCTCCTCAGGGGGTTTTAGGAGAAGCACTCCAGATGGAGGTGATCACAAAATTAGACAAAATTGAGAAATTGAGAAAATCCCTGCTTCTTAAGAGATGAAGAAAAGACTCAAAAGATTTTCCCTCTGAGTTGAGGGACGTGGGCACAACACATGATCACAGTCTGTAAGTCCTGTACTGTATTGAACACCACAGACCGATGATACAGTGGAAGAGGACCCGAGGGGGGTTTATCCTTTAACCCCCAACTGTTCAGTGGCCAGTAGCTGAAGGCAGCAGTAATACTGGGCAGCGCTCAGGTGTGAGAGTGTGCCTCCCCATGCAGCTACCCCCCGGGGTGTTGCTGGAAATAAGAGTGTGTTCTTAGTCATGTCGCCCGGTTAGATAAGGGTTTATATAAGGAGTCTGTCTTCCTGTGATTCCAGGAAGTTCCCGGGTTCCTCTGGTTGGCGGACAGTCTCTCTAGCCACTAGAGCGCCAAGATGCCCCACATGTGGTCATGATGTCATCTGTGTTGTCTGAAGGGCAGGAAATGAACACCAGCCGCCTGATGAAAGTTAGATGTGTGTCTGATCTACCAGACACTTTGGCAGGTAACCAACCATCATTCGGTGGATCTTTTCTATTCAAAACAATCTGTGGAAAATGGTGTCAGGTGTGTACTGTATACATTAAGGTTTCCTGGCTTGGTTGTCTGTATCTCAGATAGGTTACGTCTCTGCAGAGGAAAGACATAGCTTGGCTTTTAACACGCTGCTCCACAGACAGCCTTGCCATTTTAAAGAGGACTACCCAGGAGGGCTCAGAAGTCTTGAGTGAACTTTGCAATGAAATGTTAAATCCCACTGGTCCTCCCTGTGTCTAGATGAGGTCCTCTAAGGCCAAGTGTGGCGGACACAGGAGCGATTCACTCAGCTAATCACAGGTCCATCTCTGGAAGCCTTTTCACCTTTCAGCCTCTCACAGAAAAAGACCTTCCCCTTCCTCTGAGTCTTTGCTGCTGAAGAGGATGAGAGGCTCCTCAAATGACAAAGGTGTCAGAGGTGATGGGGGCGAACTGAAATGTCTCACTACTGCCATCTAGCGACGACAGCGTTCCTGACACCTTAGGGCTGCGCTGTCTGAGCTGCAGTGTCATCAGACCATGTTATACAGCCACATGCTGCTTACTGATGGGATGAAAAGCCCAACAAGGCATTTTCCATTGCAAGCAACAATAGGGAGGTCCATCTCCACTCAACAGGGTCATTTATAGGGTCAAAATATACATTACTTACATTGGATCTTACATAGGATATCTACTATGGGTTTTTAAGCTGATACTGATACTGATATTTATGGACTGAAGCTGCTGATAGACAGTATTTTATAGTGTAAAAATACAAGGATTCAGTGTTTCTCTCAGGACTTTATTCTTTGCAAGGTGGAAAAGCCTCTGAAACAACATTTAGACCAAAACTCTCCATTCAAATTCATACTGATGAAATTGAAATGGATATATTGGTATAATATGAATATGATGGTTTATTGTTGCTCTACGTTACCTTGACTTGACAAATCAAATTCCACTTCAGCCCACAGACCAGCGTTTCTCAACAAGTGACTGGAGAGCTTCAGCGTGATGCTGAAGAGACCTGCCCTGCCGGGAACCAGAACCACACTCAGTTATCAGTTATCAGTTATCAGTTATCAGTTATCAGTTTCAGTTTCATACATACAGACAGGGATGTAGTAGAAGACAAACCCACCTAACTCAGTTTACCTTTGTACTTGTGGAATACAGAACAGTACGCACCTTTACAGGCTGGTATAAATCTTTATGATATGAAAATAAATGATAGTCGGTGGTGTCAGACTGATGCATGAGGATGGGGTATCCTAGGGGGGAAATGCATGAAATAATGCCTTACTGAAAAAAAAGATCACTGACTGGAGATCAGTTTACCTGCCTTCTTATCCAACCACTACGTCGCAGCAGACAAAACAAGACAGACAGACGGACACAGTTGCAGTTTAAGCCTCCATGACAGCTTAAGCTCCAGAAACAGATCCACCATACTGAGGGATGAAGCGTCGGACCCCAGCTGCACGCTGTGACCCCTGGATTAAGGATTAGCCACCATGCACATCATGACGCCGCATTATGCTTTTGTGTTGTTGTAGTCCACTACAGCCAAGGCAGGACTGGAGCCAGACTCGCAGACTACTGACACTATCACACATGCTGGCATGGTTGTGGAGTCGGGAGTCTTTAACGCTTTGTGGACGCTGGAAATTGATGATTTTTTTAAAAGCCTGCAAAGTGAGAGTTAGAAAAATCTTTCAAAACAGAAGCGAAGCCAACATATTCCATAGTAATTACAGTGTGTGTGTGTGTGTAAGCATAGCCTGCAGGATTGTGGATGGGTTCCCTGGTCCTGGTGGTTGGGATAGTTCCCTGTTAGTCAGGTGAGCCCATGCTGAGGTCAGAAGGTTCCTGTGACCCCCCCAAAGTTTGAAATACATGAAAATCTGAAATCCGGCAGCTTTCTGAGAGAATAAACTGTGTGATTCGTCAGAAACATTACATTACATTACAGTCATTTAGCAGACGCTTTTATCCAAAGCGACTTACAATAAGTGCATTCAACATAGGTAGGCAAGAAAACTACTAGTCACCAGAAATCGTAAGTGCATTTCCTTCCTAAACAAGCAACTAAGAGCATAACTAGTGTTAAGGTAAGAGTGCAATAAGTTAGCAACCTACTTTATCTTAAACAAATTAGACAAATAAGAGAATCAAATAAACAGGAGCTAAGACAAATAAGAGCCAATAAAAACCTGTTGAGCTGCTCAGTCACAACTGCACTAGGAAGGTTTTCACAGCAGCTTCTGTGCAGCCCAATACTGTTGGTAGCCGTTTTTCTTTAATTTGAAAATGACAATCAGATATTATTACAGTCTTTTTAGTTTGATTGAGATTGTTTTGAGACATAATTTTCATTGGTGGAGTCAAATGAATGTTTATCAAAAATAACATCCCCATTTCCCCACATTATTCCCTCCCACCCATCTGATCCCTCAATATACAAAAATAACTTATTGTATTTTTGTACAAGCAGAAAAATAAAATAAAATAAAATAAAATAAAAACATAAATGAATAGAAGTAAAAAAAAAAAAAAAAGATATACACACATAATACAAGGAAAACCTTAAAGGGTGAGTAAAGTAGGTTTTAGGATTAGGAATCTTTCTCATTGGGAACCAACTTCCATACCAGGGCACATTGACCCCCGCTGGGAGAGCTGGGCTGCTGTAGGAGGGAAGAAGGAAACAATACTCATCTTAACGTCATGCTACTGATCTGATCAAACTGATTTTGTTCTCGTTGGGTTGGGTTGTTTTTTTACCCCAGTGATCTGAAGGCTGCGGGCTGCTGTGCTGTATTCAGTTTGACTAAATTGGTTAAACCTATAGGCGAATCGAGCAAAATGATTAGTAAAATGAATCAGTGGAATTATTAGAAAGTGAAAGGAATTTCCGCTGGCTGGAGGTGGGAGTTTGAAGTCCTCCCACGCGAGTTTTGCAGATAAATGGAATATTTATTGAATATTACGACAGGATATACATCTATGAGCCACAGATATGCCCAAGGACTGGGTCGAGTACACTGGCTCCATACTATAGGCGGGTATCCTCTGTCATCAGCATCCTCAGCCAATGGAGGAACCAGTGGAGGAGACACTTAACCGTCTCTCCAGTACCGACCAGACCACTGCGCGGCGGACACCCCGCCTCTGCAGCTCCATCCTCGGTAGCGACCTCCACTCTGTGGGTTCTGTGGTTGTGGATTTCCTCCGGGGGCCCGGGCATGTCTGAACCCGAGTGAAAGCCAAGCTGTGAGCTGCTGCACTGAGAATGAGCGACGCCTGGCTTCTGCATCTTGAAGGAAATTCAAAGCTGAAAGTGAGTAGGCTGTAATGTCCAATACTATAAACCCTGGAGTAACCCTCTGTTGGAAAGTGTAAAACTGGATGACTGGCTTTAGGAATATTAGGAAATTGATTTTAAAGTGGGTCTCTCACATAGAAGTATAGATATGAGCTGCACATCCTTGATGACTGGCTGTGACTCTATATGCGCCATTACATAGAATAAATAATATTACTAACTAATATTATCGACACCGTGAATAGCCTGTTTTTACAAAGTGTAAAATTGAATTATTGGTTAAAGGAAAATACATTTCAACAGTATAAGGAGCGGTAGAGTGGATTCTTATGATTAATCTAGGTATTTTTATTCCGTACGGGAGGTTTCAGCTTGAGAGAAATCAAAGACATTTGCTTTAAAAAAACCAAAGCTGGAGCATCTGAAATTTTAAGGGAAATGTGCGTTTATAAATGTGCGTTTGCGTTCCCATTTTCTACCCTTGTATATACATTTTTTTATTTTAGTTTAAAATCAAAAATAGATTTAATTGAGATGTAAATTCGAACCACTGGCTACTGGCTCCTATGAGACTCTGGAGGAACTGACTTCAATTAAATTAAATTAATGTAATTTAATGTAAGACTTTAGTTAAAGTATTTATTTTAGATATTTCTATATGTATTTGTATCCGGACTGTGATTGGCTGCCGCAGGCTCCAGAAGCTTTATTTACCTACTACAGCTGTGGTCCCGCTCACTATGACGTCACCTCTCCACCCGTAGTGGCGCTTGCCGGACGCGTGACCAGCGGGCTGCCGGGCTCACGTGCCACGATGTCAGGCAGTGAGTGAGGTCTGTTTACTCCAGCTGCTGCTGCCGCTTGCGTGTCACTGTCTGGCAGGGTGTAAACAGACAGATACTCTGTAGAGTACCACTGTTACTGAGTAGAAGTACAGAAGAAATCTACTAGGTAAAAGTAAAAAGTAGCATGTTACATGTGATCTGTCCCATGAGGCCATGCTGCCTCCTTTTATATATGGAGCTGATGCAGAAGCTACCAAGACCACTGGTTTACTAGCGGCTATGTGGCTAGGGGACACGTCTTATATCAGCTAACAAAGCAATAGAAATAGATAATAGATAGATCACCTGCCAGCACTCTGTTATATAAGGGGTTACAAAAGATCAAAGGTTCACAAACGGAAAAAAAAACAATAACCTCAAAAATTCAATATTAAAAGTAATGAAAAGATCAAATGTTCACAATGGTTCACCTTTATGAACCTTTGATCGTTTGATTGTTAAACCTTTGATCGTTACTTTTAATATAGATTTTTTTATATTGATTGATTGATTGTTAGCGAAATGCTAACCATCAGGGAAAGTGGACTACAATATCACTGTAGTCTCTTGTTTATCAAATTTGACTGACATCCTGCTATATTGTTTTATTTTAGACCGCAATGTGAATGCAGCATCACTTCATCCCCTGGTTGAGTCCGGCACAGCGACCATGTTGGACGGAACTGAACCTGCACACTGCACCGTGTGCTGCTGCACCCTGGCCAACAAAATCCTGATGGTGGTTTTCATGGTGCTGCTGATTTTCGCCATCTTGTTCGGCAACGTGGTGACCCTGGCCGTGGTGCTGGGGACCAAGCACTTCCACACGCCGCAGGGGTACCTGAAGGCGTCCCTGGCGGTGGCCGACCTGGCCGTGGGGATATTCGTGGTGCCGCTGTCCGTCTACGCCGAGGTGTCTCTTATGGTGACGGATTCGGCGCCGGAGTGGGTCTCGTACAACTCACAAGCGACGAGTTTCCACCCGTGCAATGTCATCGGCCCCATCTTTGCCGGGTGTACCTTGGTGTCCATCACAACCATTTTCCTGCTGACCATAGAGAGGAGCATCGCAGTGTTGAGGCCGCTGCACAAGGACTCAGTGATTACACGTAAAAGGACCACGACCCTCATCATCTTCTCCTGGGTGGGGAGTTTCTTCTTGGCTGTGTCTCCCATGGTTTTTAGCAGTGAGATCGCTCTGGAGTACAACTCCTGCAGCCGGATGTGTAACTACGCCCTGGGGACCATCAGCGAGTTTCGAAGCCAGGCCTGGAACATCCTGCTGCTCTTCCCTGCTTTTGACTTCACGCTCCTCAGCGGCACCGTGGTAATAAACGTCATTTCCCTGTCAACCATCCGGCAGCACTCAAAGCGCAGGAAACACCTGGCAGAGAGCGAGCGCCACCAAAGCGCCACCAAACCCAATTTCTCCGACATCAAGGCGGCCAAGACCATCGGGACGTTGACGCTGGCCTTCACCGCCTAGTTCACCCCCATCGCCGTCTTCGTGGTGGGGAACGTCTTGGGGAACCAATGGTGCAATTTCTCCTTTTTCGCCTTTTGGATTTTGGCCACCAACAGCTGCTGGAATGTGATCATCTACAGTGTGAGGGATCAGAAGTTCAGGCTCCGCGCACACAAGTTCCTCAAACCTTCCCTGAGAAAGAACGCCTCTAAAACCTGAAACCAACAGTGGACATGTTTTACTGAAATACATCTTGACTCTCATGTCAAGGACCAAACAGATAACCATCATTGGATGTTTGTTTGATGCAGGTTGTCATCCTGAGACCTGTCTGCATGTCTTGTGGATTGTTGTTGTAAAGTTGCATTATTTTTTTACATTATTAAAAGCATGAAATGTTTTAACGTCACAAATGTTGGATATTAAATGTCCCTGTTCGTGGCATTCGTCTTGTTCTGTGTAGTGTTCACATCGTGGAGCGGTTGTTCACAGTCGTAAGCTGTACATGTTACTTGGTGTGCTACATTGCTAAAAGAACATGAAAGACACGATGATAAATAAATATGTTACTGCAGTGTGTTTGAGTCTGGCTGAATCCTCTGAGCTGAAATATCCTCTCTATACTATAGAGGCTCTGAATAGCTTCACTATAGATATACCACATACACATACTATATTATAGATATACTACATACTATAATATTTACCAGTACACAGTATCTGATGTAACTCTACTTTGTACTTTACATTCTACTATAGATATACTATATGTTCACTATACTATCATACACTATGTATAGTATATCTATTATCTTTAGCAGTAAAAAAGAAAAACTAGCGATGGTGAGGGGAAATAAAATACAACAGAACTAAAATAATTGAGGACACTGATCTAGCCAGAAGTCCCTCTCCTATAAATCCACTATGTACCACATCATACTATGTATTGATTAGATTATTAGATTAGAGTTTCCATTTAAATATTGCAAGACAAGCGTGCAAGACCTGGTAGGCCCTGCGACCTGGTAGACCACCAAAACCATCAGAGAGACAGGACATGAAGCTTTCATCTTTGAGAGATAGAGATGAAAAAATCCACAGGTGTTTCTGTCGATCCTTCCACTGTGGGAAGACAACCCAGTGCTGTGGGTCTGACAGGATGTGGAGCTGGCAAACAGCCGCTACTGAGTAAAAGTAACTAGACAACAGAGAAGAAGATTTGCACTGGAAGACAGAAACTGGACACCTGAGATGTGGAGTTTGTGGATTGATGAGTCTCAATCTGAGATTTTGGGAAGTAACAGAAGGCAGGATGGACGCCGCCGAAGCAATGAAAGACTGAACCATGTGGACAGCCGTCAGTCCAGCATGGTGGACGATCAGAGCAAGTTTGGGATGTATATTTGATTTGTTTTTGATCGGATGCTGATAAATACAAACAAATCTTAATACGTCATGAAATACCGTCTGGAAAACTGATAAGAAGATCAAGACGTAATGAAGAGCCCAGACCTCAACATCACTGAATGTGTTTGGGATGATCTTGATCGTGAGAAGCAGAACATGCAGCAACTGAACAGACTGATTAGACTGAAGAAGAATGGAAAAATATCTCTGCAGATTTCTTTGAAAAACTCAAAGCAAGTCTCCTGAAAGGAATGGAAGCTGAATGGAGGCAATGGGTGGACACACTAGATACTGAAGAAACTGATGTTATGTTTAGTTGTGGAGGCTGTTGTGTAATTCTGTGTTAAATATGTTTCCTGCATTTCTTTCTGACACTGAAAAAAAATAAATAATAATAATTGAATTGCTTCATTTCCTTAGTGTATCTAATAGTGACCTTATCCCATACTGGTATTTTCTATCTACTACAATATATCTTGGAATATCTATTCATAATATTATATTATTTAATACTATAGGGAGTTACAGTTAACTTTCTTATAGGATTACTGTAGGTGTTTTGTAAGGTCAGAGACACTGACTTGACTTAAAACAGGCTTCAGACTTTTCTCTAAGCTTTGCCTCAGTTTCAGCCCTGTTTATTTGAATGTACCTCAGTGTGTCCTCAACAGAAATACTCATATTGGTATTGGGACTTGTAGTTTAGCAGTGAGCTGACTGCTGCTACATAACATAACATCAAAGAGGACAATGAGGACGAGTACAGGAGTCTGGTGGAGAGGTTCGTCGGATATTCTCTCTCTCTCTCTCTCTCTCTCTCTCTCTCTCTCTCTCTCTCTCTCTCTCTCTCTCTCTCTCTCTCTCTCTCTCTCTCTCTCTCTCTCTCTCTCTCTCTCTCTCTCTCTCTCTCTCTCTCTCTCTCTCTCTCTCTCTCTCTCTCTCTCTCTCTCTCTCTCTCTCTCTCTCTCTCTCTCTCTCTCTCTCTCTCTCTCTCTCTCTCTCTCTCTCTCTCTCTCTCTCTCTCTCTCTCTCTCTCTCTGCTATGGATTATGGGTAATTGCTTTTGAAGCACTTGACCAAGCAGTAAATACAATGCATGAACAGCTGTAAATATCAGAAACATACACCAGAGAGGTCCAGATGTACATTACAGTCATTTAGCAGACGCTTTTATCCAAAGCGACTTACAATAAGTGCATTCAACATAGGTAGGCAAGAAAACTACTAGTCACCAGAAATCGTAAGTGCATTTCCTTCCTAAACAAGCAACTAAGAGCATAACTAGTGTTAAGTTAAGAGTGCAATGAGTTAGCAACCTACTATATCTTAAACAAATGAGACAAATAAGTGTATCAAATGAACAAGAGCCAATAAACAAGAGCTCAGACACATAATTGACGACAAATAGGCAAGGCTAAGGGGAAGAGTCAGGGTAGTGTTTCCTGAAGAGGTGGGTTTTCAGCCTGTGGTGAAAGATGGGCAGCGACTCTGCTGTCCTGACATCAGTGGGGAGTTCATTCCACCACTGCGGGGCCAGGACAGAGAAGAGCCGTGACCGTGTAGATCGGCCGCAGGGGCCCTCTGAGCGACGGGGCAACCAGTCGCCTCGAGGCAGCAGAGCGAAGTGGTCGGGCGGGGGTGTAAGGCTTGACCATAGCCTGGAGGTAAGAAGGAGCTGTTCCTTTCACTGCCCTATAGGCTAGCACCAGGGTCTTGAACTGGATGCGAGCCGCTACAGGGAGCCAGTGTAGAGAACGGAGAAGGGTAGTTGTATGGGAGAACTTGGGGCGGTTGAACACCAGACGAGCTGCAGCTTTCTGAACAAGCTCCAGAGGTCTGATGGCAGACGCCGGGGCAGCAAGGAGGGAGTTGCAGTAGTCCAGGCGGGAGATGACAAGAGCCTGGATGAGCACCTGCGCTGCCTTGTCAGTGAGGAAGGGGCGAATCCTCCTGATGTTGTAGAGGAGGAATCTGCAGGAGCGTGTCACCGATGCGATGTTTGCCGAGAACGACAGTTGGTCGTCCAGGGTCACACCCAGATTCCTCGCAGTCCGAGTTGACCTCACCACAGCATTATCAATGGTGATGGCCAGGTCTCGGTGCGGACAGCCCTTCCCCGGGAGGAACATCAGCTCAGTTTTGTCCAGGTTGAGCTTCAGGTGGTGCATCGACATCCACTCCGAGATGTCTGCCAGACACGCAGCAATGCGTGCCTCCACTTGTGTGTCAGAGGGGGGAAATGACAGGATCAGCTGGGTGTCATCTGCATAGCAGTGGTAGGAAAAGTCGTGTGAATGGATAACAGAACCAAGAGATGTTGTGTAGAGGGAAAAGAGGAGAGGGCCTAGAACCGAGCCTTGCGGAACCCCAGTAGTGAGCCTGCGTGGTTCTGACACAGACCCTCTCAGCGTCACCTGGTAGGAGCGATCCGTTAGGTAGGATGCAAACATGGAGAGTGCAGAGCCTGAGACACCCATCCCCTCAAGGGTGGAGAGGAGGATCTGGTGGTTCACCGTGTCAAACGCTGCAGACAGGTCCAGGAGTATCAGGACAGAGGAGAGAGAGTTCGCTCTAGCGGCATGGAGCGACTCCGTCACTGCCAGGAGGGCAGTCTCGGTCGAGTGACCCACTTTGAACCCAGACTGGTGGGGATCCAAGAGGTTGTTCTGGTGGAGGTACAAGGACAGTTGCTTGAAGACAGCACGTTCAAGAGTTTTTGATAGGAAGGGTAGAAGGGAAACCGGTCTGTAGTTCTTGACCTCAGAGGGGTCAAGTGTTGGTTTCTTCAGAAGGGGGGTGACTCTGGCAGTCTTGAAAGCAGAGGGAAAGCATCCAGACACCAGAGACGTGTTGATGAGGTGGGTCAGGAAGGGAAGGAGTTCAGGTGCAGTAGACTGAAGCAGAGTGGATGGGACCGGGTCAAGGGAGCATGTGGTGGGGCGGCTAGATGTAACCAGGTGAAGGACCTCGTCTGGGGAGAGGGGAGAAAAATGGGATAGGGAGGGAGGTGGGGAGGGAAAAGGTGGAGAGGGTGATAGAGAGGGATGGGTGGAAGGCAGATAGGTGTGGTTGGTGCGCAGGGCACCAGCCGGGGGGTGAGGAAAGGAGGATCGGATATCGTTGACCTTCTTGTCAAAGAAGTTGGCGAAGTCGTCAGGGCGGAGGGAGGAGGTGGGAGGAGGGGGTGGGGGTTGGAGGAGGGAAGAGAAAGTTTCAAAGAGTTTTTTAGGGTTGGAAGGAGAAGTTTGAATTTTAGTGCAGAAGAAAGCAGCTTTAGCAGCAGATAGAGAGGAGGAAAAAGTGGAAAGGAGAGATTGGACGGTAAGAAGGTCCTCCGGGAGGTTGCCATTTCTCCATTTGCGCTCAGCCACTCTCAGGCTCCGTCTCTCAGTACGCACTGAGTCCGACAACCAAGGGGCAGGTGGAGTTTGGCGTGCAGGCCTGGAGGTGAGGGGACAGAGATGGTCCAGAGAAGAGGACAGAGTAGAGAGAAGAAGATCAGTGGCAGTATCAGGGGATAGAAGAGAAAAAGATTCAGGGGCAGGGAGAGCAGAGAGAACAGAAGAGGAAAGATCAGTGGGGAGAGAGCGAGCGGAGATTGCGACGAGAAGAAACCATGTGGGTAGGGAGAGGATGTGAGGGGGGAGAGGAGAGAGAGAGAGTGTAGGACATGAAGTAGTGGTCAGAGAGATGAAGAGGAGTGACGGAGAGGTTGGCAGTAGAACAGTGTCTGGTGAAGATTAGGTCCAGTTGGTTGCCAGCCTTGTGGGTAGGAGGAGATGGGGAGAGGGCTAGGTCGAAGGAGGCGAGGAACGAAAGAAGAAGGTCAAGCTTCTCAGTCTGGATGTTGAAGTCACCGAGAAGGATGAGTCCAGAGCCATCGTCAGGGAAGTGGGAGACTAGTGTGTCAAGCTCCTCCAGGAACTCACCAGCAGGGCCTGGTGGGCGGTACACAACCGCGATGGTGAGCTTGACTGGATGAGAAACAGTGACAGCATGAAATTCAAAGGAGGAAGGAGAGAATTGTGGCAGAGAAAAAAGAGAGTATTTCCATTTGCTGGAAATTAGCAGGCCAGTACCACCGCCTCGCCTCGCAGCTCTGGGAGTGTGAGAGAAAGAGTACACATCTGACAGAGCAGCGGGCGTGGCAGTGTTTTCTGGGGTGATCCAAGTCTCAGTTAGAGCAAGAAAGTTGAGGGAGAGCAGGGATGCGTAGCCTGAGATGAACTCAGCTTTCGGCACAGCCGACTGGCAGTTCCACAGCCCCCCTGCCACCACTTGCTCAACGCGAGTTGAGAGAGTAGGATAGATGAGATTAGTGGGGTCGCGGCGTCTGGGTGTGACCCAGCGTCTGTGCGACCACCGGAAAGAGGAGAGGACAGGAATAGGAAGCAAACACATGGTAGATCACAATACAATGATACGGTTTATGAAGTGAAGAAGCACCTGTTCTTCGAAGAAGTCAGGCTTGAAAAAGTCGCCTGTTGCCTTTGTTCACCAAGCCTTCGTTTGCCTGACGCTTGAAAGCTGGCGCTTTCAAAGCAGCAGTGGTTGACGACTGCTTCCACTGATTGCTAATTGTCTGCCAGGAGTGCAGGCCCCTACCAGACAATTAACAAGGCAATTGGCCTAGCTTGGTGAAACTACCTTCAATAGGGGCTATGACACAAAGAGAAACTGACCAACTAGCAGCTAACAATAGACTACTGATTAAAGCACTAATACTTAAGCAATCAAAGTACAGCTAACAGCAACCTGGTAAGCAAGAAAAATATACTCAAACTATTCTAGATGAGTCAAGTAGTTCAGAATCCCTCCAGAAGTTAAATACACACTGTACGACATAATGCCGATAGTAGACGTCTATGACTCTGAATCAGCATGCAGGCTGATCGTCTTCGTCCATTTACTTCATGATAATGTTATGTTGGTAAGCAAAGTGCCCTATTAGGATCTTGGGTAAAGAGGCCTAAAAGCAAAATGACTAACATTAACACAGTGAGCGCTTTTACTTCCACACTTAGGGAGCTGTAGGGAGCCGAAGATGCAACGGAGGAGAAAAAGAAAAGATTTGATTGTTTTCCTGCTTTCATACTTGAATCTCCAGGTCCGCCGTCGGTCGTCTTAAAACCTTCACTTCCAAAATAATCATGTGTTTTTTAAATATTACTGATGATATTTCAGGTGGAATGAACCTCTTCATATTTTATCGGAATGGAGCAAGAGAAAGAGGCTGTTTACTAATCTAATCAGTTGATGAAGTGCTTCTCAAACCAATAGCTTTTAAATCAGGTCAAGTCAATTTGATTTATAAAGAGCTGCCAACACAACAGGGTCGCCACAAAACGCTTCACAGGAAAACAAAGGATACCCCTGGGAGTAAATATGATTTATATTAGTCGCCTATTTATAGAGTTCACGTTTTCCCATTTCAACCAGAACGTAATAATATCTAAAATAAATGGACTGATAAACTGACACCACTAGTCATCTTCAAGGTACCAGACCAACCAGCTAGTCTTGTTCTGTTTAGATTCCTAGGACCTGAATCTGGGTGGGGAAAGGGAATGAAGAGCCCTTGAGCAAGACACTGAACCCCCAAACTGCTCCAGTAGAAGACTGGTTGTACTGGTCAGCTCCCAGTAGAACCAGTAGAGACTGTGGTTGTACTGGACAGCTCCCAGTGGAACCAGTAGAGACTGTGGTTGTACTGGTCAGCTCCCAGGCATGTACAGTAAGTGTCTGTGTGTGCATTTCAATCAATCAATTCCCCCTGGGTAAATAAAAGTTAAAGTGCCTCGATTGGAGTGTTGCTTCTCCTCCTTCTCCCCTGATGACACTGCATGCATCACCGAGTTGGTCACTAAATCCAAGGCTTCCACCTGCGCCCTGGACCCCATGCCCACAGCCTTGGTCAAGGCATGTCTACCTGCCTTGTGTCCTCTCATAACGAACAATCTGGCACTGTCTGAAAAAGCACTATTCTGAAAAAGCACGGATGAACCTAACAACTACCGGCCAATCTCCAACCTTCCATTCAGCAGCAAAATCCTGGAAAGAGCAGTTGCCGCCAAACTCCAGCAACACATGCTCTGTGCTCTGTGAAACCCTTCAATCTGGTTTTAGAGCCCACCATAGCACAGAGACCGCCCTCATCAGCATCACCAATGACCTCCTCACTGCTGCTGACTCCTCATTCTTCTTGACCTCTCTGCTGCATTCAACACAGTCTGCCACTCCTCCTGGACCTCACTGGTACTGCTCTCTCTAGGTTCCGGTCACATCTCTCGGACAGGAAACAGTTCATCACCATCGGCAGCTCCAGATCCCCCCCGGCCCCAGTCAATCAGGGCGTGCCCCAAGGCTCTGTGCTTGGACCACTTCTACTTACTATCTACATGCTCCCCCTTGGCCAGATCGTCCGCCGACACGGCCTGGACATCCACTGCTACGCCGACGACACCCAGCTCTACCTCAGCACCAAACCCTCCACCCAGCTCCCTCCCCAGTCCCTTGTCAACTGTCAGCATGATTTAAAAGTCTGGAAGTCATCCAACGTCCTGTCTGTGTTTGCAGGATGCAGGATGCAGTGTAGCTTGGTGTCAGCCCGGTCCAGTCTCCTCTAGCCTCGCTCTCATTTCTAAACTGAGACTAAAACTTTCAGCATTAAGTTGTTCTTACCTGGTTCACATCACGCAATTATACCGTCACTTTCTCTCGCTTGGCAGAAAATATTCATGTCAGCAAGCCAGACGGGAGCCAGAGTCAGAAAATTGTCTCGGTTATTTCATTGTGCCCTCCTCCTTTTAAGTGAAGTCACATTTCTTCACAAAGAGCTCATAACAAACAGGGATGCAGGGAACAGAAAACATTTCATTACAGGCAACCAGAGAGGAGGAATGAATTCGGTAGTCGTGGGTCTGCAGCTCCAGCTCCACTCTTCCTACAGGATGGATGGAGCGAACGCCACCTCTCCACATGAGGTGGATTACTGCTGGATGCTGACGGACCTCGTTCCTACAATGTATTACAGACCAGACGCAGGCAGCCCAGCATCTCTGATAGGACCATCATGGGTGACATATGGAAGTGTCATATCCCTGGTGGCACGTCCCCGCATTTTCAAAGTCACTTTCATCTAAAATACCAGCCACCTCGCTGAGCCTCAATACTGCTTCTCGGATAAAGTGTTTTCAGTGTTTTTAACCCTGGGATGTGGCCGAGTGGTCACGGAGCAGATTCAAGTTTTAGTTATACCAACATTTCTCAGAGGCAGAGCTTCTCTGGAGGCAGAAATAATCTCATTGGTTGTTTCAAATTACTTGTAGTTAATAAATTGTTTAAAAACATGAGGCGTGCACTCTCATTATAATGGTGTGAAAAGCTGTTTGTGGTTTAGACAGGGAGGGGCTTATACTGCATCTTGATTTCTGAGCTCCTTGGGGATTTCTGTCACACCAGTTGAATAAACAAAGATAAATAAATGAGGATAAATGAGTGACTCCTCTTCCTCACTAATCATCATCAGCTGACGCCTCGCAGTGACAACATGAAAGGAGAGCCCCCCCCCGCAATGGATTAAATCCAATTTATTAGTGGATTTCCTTTCATGTTTAGCGATTCTATCATTAGAGACGCCGGTCTGGCTGACTTCAGCATCACATGGACGGTGTGTGTGTGTGTGTGTGTGTGTGTGTGTGCATGCTGTTTCTTCATTCACACAGAAATTAAAGGAAAAGTCCACCATCAGATCCTCTTTCATAGTGTTGTAATTTACTTTATTTTTCCCACTTTACCTCAACCTGCATTATCTACTTCAGTGAGTGATTTCCTACATTTCCCAGAATGCCTTTCAGAAACCCCTAGAGAACATGCCTGAACTGGTTGCATTTAGCTGTGGGTTATACGTGTAGGTGGAGAGATCAACAGCGACGGTGGAGCGAGAGTTCTTCAGGTCAAGAAAAAGCGAGAATGGCGCCTCTTACTCAAAACCATGTGTTGTTGCTGCATTGAATTCTGGTCTATTGAGGCTGCATTGCATTCTGGTCTTGTAAGGGCAGTCGGTGGAGAAATTGGTATGGTTCCTGTTAGTCGTGAGTATGTCTGATGATGGGGAAGCAAATAAATAAATAAGACGAATGTAAATTTGTGAAAGTAAATTAGCACAGAATGCTAGAATTTATCATTTATCATTTTGTGTCTGTAGTACTGATGCTGTGTTGCCACAGACATGTGGTATGTGTGTCATAAACATGTGCCTGAGTGTTGTAGAGTAAACTAGTGAGGCCTGGATTTGAGGCCCTATAAGGCAGTAAAACTGAACTTGACCAGACCACTACTGTGTAGAGAGAGCCTATAGGATGAACCATGTTAAACATGTTATCTAAGCATAAGTGAACCAATCATAAGAGACTTATTTGTTCCTAAAGAAACTATAAAGATTGTAGTTAGCTGATTTTCAGTGAGAGAGAGCATAGAGAGACTTTGACTTTCTGTGTGACCTGTGTCTTTCTCTCTCCAATATATCTGTATACAATATATTTTTATACTTCAACCTGTCAATGTTTTGTGTGTTATTTCAAGAGTTCTGAGTGCTTACAGGCAATTTCCACGACAAATTCAATGCATAATCCATGTCAGCACAATCCCACTAATGTGTGTCAGATTTCTGTTGGCTAAACCGTTAAATCCCCGGTGGGCTGTCAGGTGAGTGTTTCATCGGTCCAATTAAAATCTTTGCCTGCATAAGCTACTAATCAGCACTGAAACCCAGAACACGACAAACCTGGAAAACAAGAAGATCGTCACAGTGGAGAAAAGACCAGGAGCTCAGCGTAGATTCCTAAAACATTGAGTACTCACAAACCTCAGAATCAAGCAAGAAAATATTCAGATCTATAAAACCGTGTGGCGCTCACCTGTACTCCTCCCGCTACTCCTCCCAATCTCCTCCCGCTACTCCTCCCAGAGTCCTCCCGCTACTCCTCCCAGAGTCCTCCCGCTACTCCTCCCAGTATCCTCCCGCTACTCCTCCCAGTGTCCTCCCGCTACTCCTCCCAGTGTCCTCCCGCTACTCCTCCCAGAGTCCTCCCGCTACTCCTCCCAATCTCCTCCCGCTACTCCTCCCAGAGTCCTCCCGCTACTCCTCCCAGTATCCTCCCAGAGTCGTCCCGCTACTCCTCCCAGAGTCCTCCCGCTACTCCTCCCACTACTCCTCCCAGTATCGTCCCACTACTCCTGGAGATGGAGACGCCAACTGCAAGATTTGTGGAGTGCAGATGGAGGTGCTCATCACTGAGGTTGAGCACCTTTTTGGTGCGTAGCAACCTTTATAAATGAGGCTCCTGGCCTCTTCAGGGGGTAAAACACCGTCAGACAACACAGCCTCAAACCATTTGGTGAAATGAGCAAAAACTGAAATGCAGATTACATGTTGTGGACACGAACATGTTCCTCCAGCATGGAGGAACGACGTTTTCATGTGTTTGTCATGTGAAAAGGTTAGAGAACGGTTCAGGTTAGACTGGTTCAGATCAGGTTAGACACTAAACCAGTCTAACCTGAACCACTATACCAGCTGTATTGTTATACACGTCACCAGTCCAATATATGTGTGCAGCGTTTTCTTTTTCCTCGCTGTGTTCAAAACACAACAATATTGTCTAGATTTGCATATATTTCCGTTTACCGATTTCCTAAATTTCTATTTTCAGTTTTTATAAACTTCTTATATATTTTTATATACTACCATTTAAATACTACTTCTAAAAGAGACATATTTCCTAAATGTATTAAAATTTTATTCTAGGTTTATAATTTTGTGTTGTGTCATGTTTCATGTGACCTTCATGAAAATCCACCAGTAAAACTGATTGTGATTATAACCAGTGAGTCTGTCACCTGATGTCCCAGTTCTGTTCCAAACTGTTGGGAGGTTTATTTTCCTTATTAATATTAAATACACTAAACAAGTTAAATTAAAGATTTACAGTCTAGATTGAAAACAAGAACCATCGGGGCTCCTGGGCTTTGGAGCGACTTGCCTGTTGTCGCTAAATCTGGATCTTTTTATTTTTGTATTTTTTGATAGTTCTCAGTGGAGAGACAAAAAGTTCCAGGCTGGATTCAAACCGGCGGCGTTGCAGGTACACGGTGTGTGCCATAGCCAACTGAGCCACCAGAACATCACTTCTAAAAACTCACGTATATTGGGCCTCATTCACGAAACGTACGATCAGATTTGATCGTATAACGCTAGTATGAACCTTTCTATGAACATAGTCAGATTCATCATTTTGTTTGTATCTGAATTTGTTCGTTGGTACGATCAAAACATGTTTGAAACATGCAGGAGGCTCTTAGAACGGCTTATTCTTTATGAAACATCCATCACAGTAGTGCCAAACCTCAATAACAACAAGAGGTTTCAGTGGCCTTGTAGAAAAAAAGACCCAACAGGCTGAAATTACGTATTTGCCGAACTGTCCTCATTCATAACAACAAGATGATCCAACTTGTACTGGTTGATCACATGGACTGGACGCCTTACAAACACAATAACACAGTCCTACCATCTGATGGAGATGCAGCCTGGATCTGATCTGAGTCCAGCTCCAATGCTGACTGGACACCGACAGTGAGGTCTCTCCTGTTATTGATTGATCCTCTGATCATGTCGATAGCGGCTCAGTGCTGCCGTCCTCCTGAGGATGATAATACACCTCTACTTCTCCTTCATCTAGTTTCATGTTGAACTGTTTCTTTTTTTACCTCATCAGGTGTGTTTCTGCTGAAACAGCATTGACAGCGTTGATAATTTCTTGCCATGCTTTACTGTTATCAGTTCTTGTGACTGAAAACTCCTAAAGGTGAAACAGGGAAGTTAACATGAAGTCGTTGGACCTCGTTCACAAATGTTTTTGTAAATTATTCATAAATTAGTTGTAGTTTTGTGCGTGTATATTTGATGAACGCCAATCGTTGGTAAATTGGATGTGTGTGCCTGCCTGCAGACTGAAGGTCGTGTGACAGGAAACCATGGAAAAGAGGAACTTGGAGGAGTCTGAAATGGAAGTGTTGCGTTCATGAGAAAAAAACAAGTTTCTCTTTTTGCTTTTACTATTCATTTGATCTTTTTGATTTTATTTGTAAAGAGCCTTGTAACTATTTTGAAAAGCGCTATACAGATTATTTGTACTAGGATTAGGAATGTGAAAGGAAAGGAAAGTGACATTACATATTAACTACGTTCACCCCTTGCAATGTACACTCCTAAAACTAGGGGTTCATCTGGGGTTCTTCTAAGATCCAAACAGGATCCTCACTAGAAAATGTATCACTGAAGGGTTCCTTGAAGAACCCCTTATGTTAGAGGTTCCCGGAGGTGCCGTTAGTAAAGAGGTTCCTCAAGGAACCCTCTGGGGTTATCCTATGGTTATTTGAAGAACACATTTCCACTCTAAAAATCAGGGGTTGATTGGTAATAGTTCAAAGGAAGCCATTACATTACATTAGTCATTTAGCAGACGCTTTTGTCCAAAGTAACTTACAATAAGTGCATTCAGCGTAGGTAGAGAACTACTAGTCACCAGAAATCAGGAGTGCATCTCCTCCCCAGACAAGCATCTAAGAGCAGAACCAGTGCTGAGGTAGAAGATCAATAAGTTATCTACCTACTTTTATTTAACAAATGAGACAAATAGGCAAGTGCCAAAAAGCAAGTGCTAAGCCCCTTAAGGGCCCTCATCTCAGGGCCCTCATCTCAGGGCCCTCATCTCAGGTCATCTGTCTTTCTTTGTGCTCCCTTACGGTGGTAATTTGAAGAACCCCTAAAGCCAAAGGAACAACTGAAGATGCCCGTCTCTTTTCAGAGTGTAGATTGCTCACAACGTTTAGCCGCTGCAATAAAAGCTGGACGAGTCTCACGCCTACGTTCCTTTCATTTTGTTAGTCATAAGTGCCCTGTGTGCTTTTATATTCCCCAATGAATCTTCTCATTCTGCTACTCAATAAACTCAGTATGACTCACAGATATATAATAGAGATATAATAGAGGAAAACAGAGTGGAGTGGGATGGAGGTAGAAGACTGACCTTCTGGATGGGGGATTCACAAAAGGGGACAGAGGAAAAGGTTAGCAGCCATTTGTGGTACTTGTGACAGCCGAGCCAGGTTTCCATGTCAGCACTCAACATTCTTTAGCAGCACAAAGGATGGGAACATCAGATCCTGTGTGTTGTTAAATGTCAAGGACAATTTGAGAGGGATGGAGGGTGTCAGTCTCACTAACCACCGAGATTAGGGTTAACCCTAACAGGTTAACATTCAACAGGAATTTGAGATTATTGATGTGAGTCTTCCTCTGTCACCACTAAAGTCTGCAGATAAACTCCCGACCCGTCGCTTCACGATCTAAACAACCCACTATGAAGCCGCCGTATATCACAACCGTCTCTGTGGTTTGGTGAAACCCTGGTGCAGTCTGGGTGGGTGAACTACGGTGGCCAAGAAGGGTAAACACGCTGCATTTCAAAAATGCGGCAACATCAATATGACAACATCCACAACATCAATTGGACAACGTAGTTGCTAATGCAGCCAAAACAAGACGGAACTAAGCCTCAACAAGCCACTTCACAACGAACCCCGGGAGACGTTTTCTCAACTAAGTTATCTTCATTACTGTTAACTAAAGTTACTCTGGCTTTATCGTAGATATGGAGCCAACAATTCTACCTTATAAATCCACTAAGTGGTGAAATATGCCACTTGGCTAGCTACCTAGCGTAGCGTTCGTTGTTGGCCACTACAAGGGGGTCTGAAAAGTCACCATGTTGGCAACACAGGAATCAGAGCCTCAGCTAAATGCCTAAAACTCAACTGTGGTCCACTGTGGGGAGGGTGCCTCCATCTTTGTTCAAACTAACTGTTTCTAAGTTTCGACTTTCCCTTATTTGTCATTGATGCATTTCGTTTTTTGTCGTCCCATTTTGTGTCTCGGTAGCAAAGCGTTTAGTTGTGTTGTCTTGGTGTCTTTTAATTTTTTAGAAGCCCGTTGGGTTTTTCATCTCTTTAAATTTGTACCTTCTTTCTGTGTTTCATCATTTTGCCCATGACGCGTTTTCATTGGTCTAGCAAACCACCGAACATCAACACTACCAAGTGAAGTTCATTTTATGCAATTTCATAGTATTCTGTAAGCTACTTTCACTTGTAGCATCAGAAATCCTTGCCGCTGGTTTTGTGTTGTTCGATTATGGTATGGTAACTTTTGATCTCAACTAATTCATTTGTTACATAAATGGCAGACGTGTAATTTAGTGTGCCAGGTTATGTAAACAAGACTGCTTGCTCCGAGGAGGTCATCATATACTGTTGCACTGACAGCAATTATCTCTATAGTCTTAATTAATGCTTTGAGTCGCTCCGTGATACCGTCAGGTTGTGTAAACAGAGGCTTCCTTGGCTGGAGGGTCATTAGACGTCTCTATGTGGCTTAATTAACTCCTAACGAAGGACCTGCCTCTTCATTATGAGACCTGAAGGAAGAGGAAGAGCCTGGTCTGGTCTCCAATTGTTTAAAGCTTTAATCATGTTTTGCGTTCTTGTCGTTTGATAGTTTTGAAGGGAGATGTGTTTCATGCAGCGCAGGATTTTTCTCATCTGCACAAATCAAATGTACTTCCGTCTCTTCTGTGTTTATCGTTGTATTTTTACCACCTTGCTCCTGCGTTATCTGTCAGACTGAAATAATCTGTATCACAAACTGGACATCGTCTGTTCAGGCTTATTATCGCTCCACACACCGCAAACTCTTCAACACCCACCAGCCATACACCGAAACGTAACCTTGAGCATATTCTGAGAATCATATCAAACTTTAGAAGATGAAAAGAGAAGAAGGAAAATGCCTCTCTGATACTACTGCGTCTTACTTCATTTTAAGATAGTAGTATTTTTAGTTTGTGTTAAAATGATTTTTAAACCATTTACACCGTAGACGTGACATGTGATTTATTTCAGTCAGTACATCAGTGTTGTTGGTTTCATCTACATCGTTTCTCAACCTCCTTGTCCTACAGACTAGTACCATACTGTACTGGCTGGTTCAGTCTGATAGTCTGGTTCGGTACGGTTGGGCACCTCGACCTCTTTGGTACTGGACCAGTTTAAAAAAGGTACTGGCTGGGTTACATGCAACGGAAAACCAAAAGGTACCGATACTGGTCCTGTACCAAAGTGGGTCTGTTATGGACACAGCATGGTACTGATACGGTAGAACACACAGTACAGTCGGGCCAGGGCGGTACATCGTGGCACTTGGGCAATGGGAATGTTCCATCAGTCGCAGGAATTTGACGTTAATGCAATACAAAGTTTAAAAAATTCAATAATACTTTGATACCAGGGAAGAGAAAAACCATCAGGCTGCTTCTGAGACGAAGATCCACACTGAGCCGGCCAACTTTGTGGTAACTTTTCTACCAAGGTTTTGATGGCGGTTGAGTTTCCTTTTAGTTCCATATGCTCCTGGTACCAGTTCAGTCAACCAGTTCAGGTGGACTGGGATCCAGTTCAAGACCTGGTGGACTGTTTTGAGTCCACTGTCCAGAGCCAGACTGCTGCTCTGTCTAGTCTTCTTCTTCTACTAAACCAATTCTCACGTCTGCAGGTGACATTTAAATGGATTCTTGGCTGCAGAACACATTTCCCCAAAGCATTGAACGTTATTGAATTCAATCTCTCACAATGGTATCGAAGTAGTATTGAACTGCAGGTTACCGTGACGACACAAGACTCCCCAGGAGGCTTTTGTCTCAGATAATCGCTGCACCATGTCAGCACAGCTCCAGGACCAGCGCCGGTCCGCAGGCCGGAGGCTGAGAAACGACGGCCGGGATCTCTGGCTCTGGGTGTTGTGTGAAAGAGGCTGTGGTTCAAAACAAGTCCAGGTTCCCTCATAGACCTGCTGCAAGAGAGGCTGGCTCTCTGGACTTCAAAGCTGCAGCCTTCAGGTCCTGCATCGGTAGGTCTTCATCAGTAGGTCTTCATCGGTAGGTCTTCATCAGTAGGTCTTCATCGGTAGGTCTTCATCAGCAGGTCTTCATCAGTAGGTCTTCTTCCAGGAGCGGAGGTACAGCTGGATGGGGAGGAGGGGGTTTCTCTTCTGCAGGCTGGGGTGGAACACATCAAAATCTGCCCTCCTCACCCTCTGGAGGTAGTCCTCCAGCACCACCTGGACCAGACCACACCACAGAAGAAGTCAGCTCAGTTTGCATCAGGTTAGATTGAAACAGCTTCCTCTGAAAATGAAACAATCATTTAAATTACAGGGTTCCTTCACCTTTTTGATACATCAAACTCCAGGACTACTCCGGGACTACTCCAAGACTACTCCAATACTACTCCAAGACTACTCCAAGACTACTCCAAGACTACTCCAGGACCTGTATCCATCAGAGTCTCTGTTCTCTGTTGAACATGTGTTGTGAATGTCCAGGTCTTATTTCTGCTCCAACTATCTCTCAGGACCAAAACTATCAGGACATTTCTGATCTGAAGTGGATCAACAAGCAGTCAAGCTGAGACATTCAACACTTCACTGGTTGGAGGAGAAGATCAGCAACACATTTACAAGATGTTTACTAAACTAAATGCACGTGACATTTTCCAAAAGTTTACATTTACAAGACATTTCCAAGACTATGTGCACACGTTCCATTTTTCCATAACTTTCGCAGGCCTGGAAAACCCTTTTATGATAGCAGCCGGTTGGTGGTGAGATTCATCTGAATTAAAGCC
Source organism: Hoplostethus atlanticus (assembly GCA_034670405.1). Lineage (NCBI taxonomy): Eukaryota > Metazoa > Chordata > Actinopteri > Trachichthyiformes > Trachichthyidae > Hoplostethus > Hoplostethus atlanticus. The sequence continues at coordinate 1,153,458 of JAXDDX010000066.1, read as the reverse complement.
GGTTGGTGGTTTCATGTCCAAGCATGTATCAAGCTGATTTCATTTCAGAGAACCTGAGATTCATCTGAATTAAAGTTTCAGCACAGCGAGAAAACAAATGTGGCCGTGTGGGGTTTCTCTCACACACACACTCACACTCTCACACACTCTCTCACACTCTCACACTCTCACACTCTAATCCCACTGCCAGGAGAGGGAAGTGCCTTTAATACATGGTGACAGCAGGGGAGCATCCAGCTCTCAGGACTTTAACATCAAGACTACATCACGTTTCTGGACCTCTCAGGCTCCGCCTCTCTTTCTTCCTCTCTAATAAACATTTATTCTTCATATTCCATCTGTTTTAAGCAGAACGCCACCGCTCGCTGCTGCTCCTACTAACCACATCTCAGTGTTTTCTCTTATCTAACCACCCATTCTGAAATGGTCTCATGCAACATATTGGCATTTGAAGAAAGAATATTTCCGTTTTGTTCCAAAATGAAACCCTGTGAACAACATGACATGGACTATTACAAAGTGTTGCTGGCATTTAAGTAAAGCTTGTTATGAGTTCTCCGGTGGTTATAAAATGTTATAAAATCAAAACCTGGAAATGTTCCAGAGTGAAATATCACGTTAGATTTATCCCAGAACTTATTGATGATTGGTGACGTACCGTCTGGAGGAAGGCCAGGGTGGCCGCCGCCGGGACGTCCTGGAGGAACGACCGGGCCTGAAGAGAGAACAGACAAGAATCAAACACCACCTACACCACCTACACCACCTGATCCTGACTGATCCAGACTCAGGACTAAAGGTGATTGATCCTGACTCAGGACTAAAGGTGATTGATCCAGACTCAGGACTAAAGGTGACTGATCCTGACTCAGGACTAGAGTGTCATCTTCTTCAATCACCTCTTGAAACTTTTAAGATTTTTATTATTGATTATATTTTTTTTGGAATGTGTTTCCAGTTTGACCTCTTTGATATTTGACCATGTTTGGTTTCATGTGTTTTGTGAAGCACGGTGTAAACTTACGATGTTTCATATAAATAAAATGATTCCAATGTCCTTTAATGAAGACACTTTAAAAATCGGCATCTAACATTTATGTAAAAACTGTTATGATAATAATAATAATAATAATAATAATAATAATAATTTGTTCTGCACTTTTCAAAAGGTTAAATTAAAGTGAAGCGTAAATACTGCAGGACATACTGAGTGTTTAAGTGTTAATTGATACTCCTTTTAAAAGAAACACAAATGTGGAGGAACATTAATGAAACCAACGATGGAGGCTCGTAAATCTCAACCAATTAGCTTCCACTCCAAACTCATTAGTGCTACATTAGCAACATTAGCAACGACATGTCGAGGTCTTGTTCCATCTCTTTCAGGTTAGTGAACAAAAATAAAGACGAGAGAGACCGTCCCGTAGCCAAAAGGTCTCAGGTTTGACCCCTTTGAACATTTCCATCCCCGCCTCAGCATCTCTGATCTGATGTGAACCAACAGATCTATCTGGACCGGGTCTCATGTGGTCCCGTAGGTCTGGTACGTACGTGCTGCAGGTGCACGTGGGCTTGGCTAGCAATGTCGTACGCGACGTCTCGCACGTTCTGCTCCCGGCTGCCTCGGATGAAGTCCTCCTGGGAAGCTCCATGCTGGTGAGACACACACACACACACACACACACACACACACACACACACACACACACACACAGAGTTATCAAGCGTATCTCTCCAGCTCAGGCGAATTGACTTCAGTTCCACTTGACATCGTCTAGACTGATAAAGGAACTAAAACCTTCAGAGCTTCTTCCTGTCGGATCTCATCATCCCCATCCCCGACTTTTTTGTGTGATGAAGTTTTGTAATTTAATTTTTTTATTGTTCCCACTTTCCCCTCAACCTGCCTCGTCGACTTCTACTTCAGTTAATGGTTTCCTACATTTCCCAGAATGCCTTTCGGCAACCCCTAGAGAACCTTCGATCTGTTGCATCCAGTTGTTGGTTTCACATGTTGGTGGACGTTTGTGTTTGTGGCTGCATTGCATTCTGGTCTATTGAGGCTGTTGGCGCTCTTTTCTTTGTCTGTTCAGCCACGGCGGCTATCACATCGTCTGTAGAAGATGATTTTAGATCAAATGTACTGATTGAGGCTCAGGGCTGCAGCAACAAGACCCACCATGGGAACGAGTCCAGGTCTTTCATCCGTTATCCTTGACCACTTCACCTCACATACTTGTTGTTTTTCAATTTTTCAGATAAAAGGAAGAAGGAAAGAGAAGTGCTAGAAGAGCTTTTCAGATAGCGTTCATCTTTCACTAGCGCTGCAAAGGAATGGTTTTTCATTAAAAACATAAATAAATGTGTTGAAGGGACACAGAAGGAGGAGGAAACAACAGCAGGGAAGTAGGAGAGGAGAAATCTGCACGAGGGGTCAAGGCTTCAATATATCGGCTTTTTATTAAATATTGGATATCAGCTGCCCACTGCCGATATGATGGGAGGAGGTTAGTTGTCATTTCTTCCCCAGCGTTTCTCTCATCATGACCAGTCAAACTGATCTGTTGTCTGACCTCTACACTAAAATAAATATATATAAGGATAAGAAGGATACAGGATGTTTCACAGCCACTTGCTGCCCTGGATGACAGCACAGCTGAAGGGCTAGCATAGAAACTGCTGGCCAGTTTAGCAGCTCCACAGCGCCCCCTACAGGCAGCGCGGTGGAGGTGACCTGGTGAAACCTCAGGGACAGACGTCATCGCTCCAGGAGTTTGAGGGCAAAACACAACTAAAACATCTGCATGATACCCCGATACGCCCCCCTTCCTCCTCCTCTTCTCCTCCTCCTCCTCCTCCTCCTCCTCTCCTCCTCCTTCCTCCTCCCCCATCCATTCAAGAGGATGCATCTCTCTTTCGGGGGTCGATGGAAGCTGAATAAAAACAAGCGGCGTCGACTCACCAGCATGCAGACGTCCATGGGCAGGTAGACCCTCCGCCTGCTGCTGTGGTGCGGCGTCGCCCTCAGACACGTCACGACGCCCTGGGCCTTACCGATGTGACTCGCTGCGTGGTCGGCATGGACGTCTTTCACACCTGGACACACACACACACACACCTAACTTTAGCCCTAAACTAACTGGTGCTGGTGCAGTTCAGACACACACACACACACACACACACACACACACACACACACACACACACACACACACACACACACACACACACACACACACACACACACACACACACACACACACACACACACACACACACACCTCACCTAAACACTCCAGTAGCAGGTACAGTAAGGAGGACTGGGTGTTTTCTGAATAGGCTTCCAGCTCCTGCAGGTTCCTATAAGCTCTGTCATCTATGTCCTTCTCCTGGTGGGAGACAGAGGACGATACACACTGAAATACACACAGAGTACACACTGAATACACACAGAGTACACACTACTGGAATAACACTAACACATACACACTGAATGCACACTAAAAACACACGCTGAATAGACACTACTGGAAGACTATTGATGACGATGTAAGATTTACTTGTTGCCATGACAACACTGACAAATTCTGATTCGAGCGCTCAAATACAAGCCGCACCAATGTGGGTCCTGCGGGTCAGCAGTGGCCCCGCCCACCACTAACGAGGCTAACGAAGGAAGGTGGTCTTACTCTCTCTGTTACGATCCTCAGCAGCCATCTCTTCGTCAGGTAGTGTTTCCTCACCGCCTAGAAGACGACAAGTGGTTCATCGTTGAGTCAACTCAGAGACTAGCTAGGCCTTTACACAATATATACATATACACACACAATATATACATATACACACAATATATATATATATATATATATATATATATATATATATATACACACACACACACACACTCAATATATATGTGATAATAAGTTTCAATCCAAAACAAGACATCCAACATTTGACAAACTGATGCCAGTAAAACACCAGTTACCTTACTAAGGAGTTATGTTTTGAAATTAATAATATAAAAAATATAATTATATTCTATATTATTATAACATACAGTACCGTGCAAAAGTCTCAGACACATAAACCCACAAAAAAAATAATCTGTAAAGTGAAGATGAAATGTTTCTAAATATCATGTTTCAAAGCATCTTGGGTGCCTGAGACCTTTACACAGTACTGTATGATATAATACTAATACTATAATACTAATACTATAATACTTACCCTCCATAGCTCGGCGCTGACCGGCTGCAGTGGAGGGTCGTCTCTGTAGATGTCCTCTATGGCCGTCTTCCAGAACTGCATCCGCATCAGACCAATGGTCTTCTGGGAAATGGAGTCCTTCACCTTGTGGAGAACGAAGCACGAGGCAAAAGTTTGAGACGCTACTTTGAGACAGAAAGGTGATACGGGTTTTCACCGACGGGCTTCTCTGTCATTTGGTTCCTTAATGTTGTTGTACTGTAGATGGATTTTAATTCATGTCTATTTGTAACACTATTTTGAAAAGTGATACACATAAAGATTACTATTATTATTACCACCATTAGTTGTAGTATCAATAATAGCAGTAGTAGTAATAGTAGCAGTAGTAGCAGTAGCACTACTAATAGTAGCAGTAATAGTAGTAATAGTAGTAGTAATAGCAGTAATAGTAGTAATGATAGTATGATATGTCATTACTCCCAGGCTGCCCTGACTGGAGGAATACCTGCCTGAGCCAGCTCCACGTTGAAGGCTCTCAGGGCCAGGGAGGAGCGCCGGGCCTCCTCAGGGAGCAGGAGGGAGCACACAAAGCCGGCGTAGTCTCTGGACCTGAGGAGGACGGGCAGCACGTGACTGAACTGTTAGGAGACACTCGTCACTTCGGCAAACACATGCCCATACTTTGATCACTTTATATCAATAAAACCCCACTTAAAGACTCGGTCGTTACCGGCCACCACCACGGCGGGGGAAGAGAGACGGACCGGTTATGAAAGTTATTGAAGTAACTGCCTGCTGTGATATTTCTATAGTATCTCAGAATGAATCATGGATTACTTTAGCTGTTGTTCTTCAGGGCGGTGCCTGTCTAGCAATCATTTAAGATAGTGGGGTAGCGACCTCTTGCTGTTGGTTTAAAGGTTGGTAAAACAGTTGTTTAACTTTAGCTAACAGTTGCGTAAAGCCAGACCCACCGGACCAGATCCAGGCAGTACTTCTCATTGTGTTGTGAGTCTGCGGTCGAGTTCGTCGCCGCCCTCAGACTCTGGATCTCAGCGGCTCTTTGGACACAAGCAGTATGGGGTGGTATCCTCCTCCGGAGACCGTGAAACAGGGAGGTTTTGGTCGTTAATAACCCATGTTTGGCACTAATACTAGATGCCATGTTGACAACATACCCTTCAACTTTCACTCTTACCTTGTGTGACATTAATAACGTTCCCCCGCTGCACTTTGAGTTCCGCTTGATTTTACCACAACTATAAAAATATTAACTGCTAACTAGACAAACAACGTGTGGTTATTGAGAGAATAATGCGGACGAAACTTCTTAAGTTACACCTTTTTTTTTTTACTAAGTTACCGTTCCATGTCAGAAAAGAAAAACGGACTTCCGGTTCCAACTTTCAAAATAAAAGGTTGACATACGCGTTACAACGTTTTTGTGTGCAGCATTTAACACACACAGCATTTAACACAAAGCAAATATATAAAAGAACATATTAATTTAAAGTGCAATGACTTTGTTGTATGCTGCATATATGTTGATATTTTCTTAATTTTCACTTATTTCATGCTGCACATATTTTTTGGCATAGTCTCTTATTGGCATCGTCTCTTACATGTATATTTTTATTTGTTTTTTTTCTTCGTCTCAGTAAGTTCTACTGCTACTACTACTGACATGTTGCACACCCTCGTAATGCCGTCATCCATACTTGATCCATATTTCTATTCATACGTTTCTGCTTAACAGGGCAGAAAAAAGTGTTAAAAATTGTCAGTTTCAGTCCAGACCAGTGAAATCACATCTAACAAAATAACATGCAACCGAATGCGCCTCCGGCCTCCTTCAACACATTCTTTAAAAATAAAAAAAACGACCTTTTAAATGTGTAATGTTTTTCTTAATGTCTCAGTGTTGTCTCGTGCGCATCCTTTCTCATTCCGTCTAAGGAATGTGGAAGGAATCCGGATCGTCCGGACAAAACCAGGCTGCACACAGAAAGGACCGACATAACGAACCTGGGTCCTTCAGATGCGGCGGTGCTGCCGCTGTCAGCCACCTGGCCGCCGTAACCATGGAAACAAGCTGCCGGGCTGTGTGGCTCCTCTTGTGGCTCCTCTTGTGGCTTCGGCTGTCGGAGACGGGAAACAGCCGGTAAGTGGGTTTCTGCCCGACCACACTTTGACAGCATGTCACTAGCTTCTGCATCAGCCTGGTCTCTGTTGGATCGGTTAGTTAGAGGTTAGTTAACTTGTACGTTAACCGGCTGACACGAGAATCACTTCTACTGATGTTTAGTTAGTTTGAGTTAAGCGTCAGCTAGCATACAGGTGTGTTATTTATGCTAACTGTGCAGCAGTCAAATCCTATCAGGGGTTCGTTGTGCAAGGGCTGGAAATCTGGTTTACCTCTTATACACACACACACACACACACACACACACACACACACACACACACACACACACACAGACATATAAACTTAAAGCTGCACAAGGCATCCTCACACCCTGCCCCCATGTGGAAGTTTGAGAGTACTGTTTACATTTTCTAACTTTTGAAGGATTTCACATGAAGCCAGTAAGCTCCTTCGACCCAAGTTTGTTCTTCTAATGCTGCGTTCCAGAGAGAAACTTGGAAATTCTTCAGAAAAATACAACGGAGCGGCCTTTCAAGTCGCAATTCCAAGAAGGAAACCTCTAGCTAGCTAGCTAACATAGCCAAATATCATTGACGTAACATAGCTGTTGCATGGCGAGCATGATTTTATGTTGGACAAAGACAGTCTCGTGGGCGTCCATGTTTCATTCCTGGTTTTTCTGAGCTGCACCAGTGGAACACACTGAGGTTGGACCTACGACCACCAACTGGGAATTTCCAACTTCCAACTTTGAATGGAAGGCGGTGGCATTTCTCTGGGCGGAGCGCTCACTCGCTGCTCTTTAGGAGAACGTTTTGTATTCCAGTTTGAAGTTTTGATTCGTCGCTGTGGCCGCCGGGCAGAGAAGATTTCCCACCAGTGACCACACCGACACCAGAATTTAATTTGGGAAAACGGTGAATCTGCGGCGTTTCAGTTAGTGGGGGTGGGACGTTCTTCTCTGTTGCAGCCTCACTTGGCTGATTTCAGCTGTTAAGACGGGTGTAGTCCTACCTCCTGCCTCATGCAGCTTTAAGAACCTGTCCATCCACCACTCCTCCTCCTCCTCCTGCACTTCAGCATAACCAAACCTGTTCTCCTCTACGGCTCCTTCTGTTTCTGTCACAAGCAAGAACAGGTTCTTTAAAATCACCCACACAGCATCACAAATAAGTGCCAAAAGTCAGTGGACACCCTACTAGTTAGTGAGTTCAGGTGTTCCTCAGGGTTTGGGCTTGGCCCCTTAGTTCCAGTGAAGGGTAATCTTAATGCTACAGGATACCAAGACATTTTTGCCAATTGGGGCTTCCAACTTTGTGGCAACAGTTTGGGGAAGGCCCTTTGCTGTTCCAGCATGACTGAGCTCCTGTGCACAAAGCCAGGTCCATAAAGACATGGTTAGACCAGTTTGGTGTGGAGGAACTGGATTGGCCTGCACAGAGCCCTGACCCCAACCCCACTGAACCTTCGGGAGGAATCAGAACGCCGATGGTGAGCCAGGCCTTCTCGTCCAACATCACTGCCTGACCTCACTAATGCTCTTTTGGCTGAATGGGGACAAATTCCCACAGACACTCCAACAGCTTGAGGAAAGCCTTCCAGAAGAGTGGGGGGGTCCAACTCCATATTGATGCCCATGGTTTTAGAATGGGATGTCCAGCAAGCTCATATAGGTGTGATGGTCAGGTGTCTACTGACGTTTGGCCAGATAGTGTACCTCTCTTCATCAGCAGATATTTGTTGTGTAGTGTGATATTGTATGTGTTAGTTGAGGCAAGACGAAGATCAAACAACACCAACAACCAAACGATGTAGATCTGCAACCAACAGATCAGTCCGTCTCCTCGTCTGACCCCTTATAGCTTTCATAATCTGTTACTGAAACAGAATTCAGTTCATTTTAGCTTTGATGTGTCTGATGGAAATAACGACAAGCTAACATATTAGATATCTCTCTTCAGAGAGACAAACATAATAACTTTATTTGTGTAGCTTTTTTTAATACAATAAAACACAGTGACAGTGAAGTAAATAATAATAATAATAATAATAATAATAATCACAATTAAATAAAAATAAACTAGATAAAAGTATAGAAAATAAAAACAAGAAAAAAGGTTGAATAAATAAATAGAAATAACAAGTAATAAGAGATACACCGTCTTTAAATATATAGAAATAGAAACTAGAACAATAGAGTTACAAATACAAACAGCCTGTATGTAAAAGTGTGTTATAATAAATAAAGTAGATGAATGTGTCTTGACTTCCTCTAGCGTCTCTGAGGACGATGACCTCCTGGCGCCATACGCCCACGGCCATGGCTCCTCCCACTCTCACCGCCATGTCAAGGCCTGCCAGCCCGTCGTCCACGGCAACGTCACCTATGAGACCTGGCCCTCCAGTAACCATACTGGGCTCCCAGTGGCCGAGTCCTCAGTCTTCATATCAGACGTCCCCGGCACCTCGCGATTGGTCCACGGTCAGTGATGCAGTTGGAGATGAGGCACAATCACTCTCAATGTCAATAAACAGTTCCTCCATGGGAAGCCTGGAAAAGTCACAGAATTCAAAAATGTGTTTTCCAGACCTGGAAAGGTTTTGGAAAATGGCATATATGTGCATATAGTTTTGGAAATGTCTTGGAAGTTTGTTGATAGTATTTTTGTTCCAACCAGTGAAATGTGGGATGTTCCATCTTGTCTGCTTGTTGGTCCACTTGAGGAATAAAAAGCATCTGTGGATCTACTCAGTTTCCCATCTGGGAATATTTACGTCTCCCGGTCCCCAGGTCACGTGACGGTGGTCCACGACCCGCTGGGGACGGTGTCGGTGTTGGAGCCGGGCGGGCCGGGCGGCTGTGGGATAAACCACAGGGCCCCGGTGGGGGAGACGGCCACGCCCGCCGGGTGTCTGTACGCCCAGAACGGAGGCTTCTTCAACACCCACAGCGGCCAGTGTCTGGGCAACGTGGTGAGCGACGGCAGGATGGTGACGGACAGCGGGGGGGTGCAGAACGCCCAGTTTGGCATCAGGAGGGACGGCAGCCTGGTGTTTGGGTGAGAGGAACATTGACAAAAAATCTGATTTGATTCCAAAGAGGAAAAGATACAGGAGCGCCCAGGAACTCCTGAAAGCCTTTATTTGACTCAAACTGGTCTTCATGCCGAACTGCACGGACCAGAAGAACGGGATGACGTCTCGTTCACATTAGCAGAGTTGATTGGACCCTCGGGATCAATTAAGTGTGTCTCCTCCCAGGTATCTGTCTCAGGAGGAGGTTCTGGACCGGTCCAACCCGTTCGTCCAGCTGGTCAGCGGCGTGGTGTGGCTGCTGAGGGACGGCCAGGTCTACATCAACCAGAGCCTGGAGGCCGAGTGTGACAAGACCAACGGGATGGGTAAACCCTCAGGAAGAACACAGCATGCAGCGGTGGTGCTGGGGGTCGTCCGCCAACACACTTTATTTAGTCCATGTGTTTTTTCAACTGTGACAGTCTTGTCAGAGGTCAGAGGTCAGAGGGCCGAAACATCGACCAAACAAAGCAGAATTCAGGAGTATGTTTTTCCTGATCTGTCCTCAACCAGTCGAGGGGTTAAGGCGGTCACACGCCGGTTCACTTTAACATCCCATCATGATGTTTAGTTTTACTTCTCTTTCTAGTCGTTCTTATATTTGATATTTATTCATTTGTTTTTACACGTGCCTCAGACTTTACTGAACATCCCCAGATCTGCTGCAAATACAAAAGTGGCCCAAAACACCTTGTCAGGAAGATAAACTCCCAGAGGTCTCTCAGTGTTGACCTTCTGCTCTGACAGGGGCTCTGCGCTACTTCGTGGATGTGCTGTCAGCCAGGACGGTGGTGGGCCACGACGCCGAGGGCAGACTGGTCCTGGTCCACATCGACGGACAGACCAGAGAGAGAGGGTAAGACCTGATGTCCTTATCCAGATGGACAGGTGAGCAGGCAGGCGTTCGGGGGTCAGGGAGGGGTCAGGGAGGGGTCAAGGGTCAGGGGTCGGTGCCTGAGGTTGATAGTTGATAAAATAGTGAAAATGGGCGGTGCATCCTGAGATTCACCACTTGGTGCTTCTTCTATATGTGACTTTATTACTCCTATAGATTTATCATATTTTATCCTTGTGTTCTTCTGTCCTGTGGCTTTTGTTTGGTTTAAATTTGCTTTATTGAAAGTGTGTTTTATTGACTGTGAAGCAGTTTGGTAGCCTGTTTTGAAAAGTGCTGTACAGATAATATTGTTATTATTCTGCGGCAGTAAGAGGGAGATGGAGAGGCTGGGTGAGAATTTACTATACATTAACCTTAAGAGACTGGTAGTGACTCAGTAAAAACAGTAGGAAGGCTTTGATTTGACAGGGATTTAGCCACCAACTCAACATTCACACAAGAAGGGTTTATTATTATTATTATTATTATTATTAAAGCTCTCATCCAGAGTTTATTGGTCCATATAAATGATTGATGTCTGGCTTGGTCGTGTAAACTAAACCTTTTCTAACATCTCATCTCAACACTTATTGGTATCACCAGTGTAGACAAGATTCAGTCCCTTCTCAATCCAGTGAATCAACAGAAACAAAGCCAGTGGGGGGGTGGCGGTGCTTCAGCTGCTAGAGGTGAAATGGGAGAATAAACCGCTGAGGAAAGACAATGTGGGTGGAAGTGAGAAATAAAGAAGGAAAATGAATAGACCCCTTTTCAGTTAGTAAACATGATGACGTTTTTTTGTGGGCGGAGCTTAGGTGGCGGCAGAACCCGGCCGGAACACGTCAGCCAACAACGCTGGCTAGCAAGTTTCGTTGGCTTGTTTTTAACATGGCTGAAGAAAATAACGCTATATCTGAATATTTACGGTCACTCACTCTCCAGGACCGCGAGTGTTACTTGAACAAGTTAACATTAACCAACGGGACCAGACTGGCCGACCCGACGACCTGACAGGACTACCTACTGTGGAATGGCCAGACATTCACACCTACCTGATAGAGAAACCAAGCGTGTATAGTAGAGAGAAACTGAGGGCGTGTAAATCTTTAGATGCCTATAACTATGTCCTGAATGGTCATGTACAAGACTTCAAATACAAAGATTTACCAGATGAGTTTTGTGTCGTGCGATCCGAACACACACACACACACACACACACACCTGACACACACAACGTTACAACTAAAAGTTAGCTAATGCGCTAAGAGAGTTACGAGAGAAATCACCTCACGTTATTCCTCCTAGTTCCCCAATTTGTGATTAGGTGGGCATGACAAATCTGTAGACACATATCCATACCTAAAACAGACAATACTTTATTTAACCTGTGAAGTGTGCGCTGCAAACACGAGCATTTTTGATGATCGCCTCAGTCCAATCCTTTCGTTTTATCGCGTTTAACCATAGTTGTCTTAGATTTTTTTACTGGCAGTGGCAGCTGGTATACGATAACATTTCAAGTTGGAGCCTCTCCTTCGATTCTGGCATCCAACAACACAGCAAGATGACATTTTGGGTGAACGGTAGCCTCTCACTCTGCTGCTCTGAGGTGAGGTGCTTTGTTCTGCCTCCAGCTAACACCGTGACGTAATCGTGACGTAGGCGCTAAAAGGGTCTATAGGAGGGACACGATGCAGTGACTCTAATAACGACTAGTGTATTTTATATTTATCTATACTTTCTCATGCCGTGGCGACCAAAACGTTTCATTAAAGTTTCATCTAATCTAATCACAATCTGATCATAAAACCATGATGAAAAATACAAAATAAAAGATCAATAATTGAGAGAAGTTGAGTGATTAAGTGTCAAGCTCAACATTGTTTTCCTTTAAGAGCACAGGACACTACTCGACTACAGAGCTCTTCTATATATACTATATTTAATTCATATATATATGTTTGTTTTGTAGATCCACACATGGACGGGTTAGCTAACCTGCTAACCTGCTAACTTGCTAGCAGTGCTACCAGTCTCTCTTTCTCTCTTTCTCTCTTTCTCTGACCGACAGAGTAACTGGTTCACTGTTTCCAGGTTATTTCTGACCTGCTGTTGTTGTTGTCGGTGCAGGATGAGTCTCTGGGAGGTGGCCGACTTCCTGAAGAAGTACGGGGTGATCAATGCTATCAATCTGGATGGAGGCGGGTCTTCCACCTATGTGATCAACGGCTCATTGGCCAGCTACCCCTCTGATCCCTGGTGAGCCAATTGAACATGAACAAAGTGACTCTGATTGCAATACTGGACACACTAGTTTAAGGGTTAGAGTTACCGGGAGTTCACACTGAGCAACACGATCAATAAGATCAATAAGATCAATAACCGAGCCACAAGGACACTCAGCTAGCTTGTCCCCCGTGGACTCTTAGTGGTCATCAGCCCTCAAAGCACTTTGGAAAATGCTTCATAAAGAAAGAGTATTATTCCAGTTCAGTGATTCTGATTCATCTTGACCCCCCCCACCTCCTCTCCCTCCCTTCCCAGTAAACCAGACAGTAGGTGGCGCTGTGCCCGGCCTGTCTCCACCATCCTGTGCGTCCACCAGCGGCGTTGCCAGCCGGCGGACTGCAGCCGGCACGGGGACTGTGTGGACGGGCGCTGCCGGTGCCAGGAGGGCTGGCAGGGTGCTGCCTGTGACACCCTGCTGTGCCAAGCGCCAGCCTGCAGCACCCATGGTGTCTGTACTGCCAGTGAGTGTCGTGGTGGATCTGGTGGATGGTGGCTAGTCTGGGGAGAGGTTGATGTTATTTACTGTTATTTACTTTCTCTCTCATGGGGTTTTGTGTTTCTCCATTTAAAGGAAGTTGTCCAAATCATTTTTCATACTCAGACGTGTCGGATCCCCTAGTTGAGTTAAAATGACCCAGTTTGGTTTCTGCCTCACTCTTTACATGAGTCACCTTTTAGTTATCCACAAAACACACAGATTCCCTGAATAGAAACAAACCTCCTCGTCATCCACAGCTCAAAATATCTCAGACATATTTGATCCTTGAATGGTGGAGAAAGACTTTAGAAACGTCTTCATCACTGAGATGTGTCTTCAGGTTTCAGATGCTGGTTGAGGATCAGGGTTTTGGGATTGAAGCTGCCAACAGCTGAGTTTTTGTGGTGATATTCAACATCTTTAAAAGGTGCAGAAGATAATCTATTACCTTTATCGACCTCGATCAGCAGCCAGTAACATCATCAGCAACAACATGAATTGAACTTACTTTCTCCTGCCTGATACACCTTGAACTACGGTGGCCTGGTATTGACACAATACCACTAGTGAAGCTCTGTAGCTGAAATGTGTTCGGTCACTCGCTCATAGCGCTGTCCCCAGTAAGTGTGTGTGTGTGTGTGTGTGTGTGTGTGTGTTTAGCATGCAGTGTTTTAGGATTACACATTTTATGATTAAACAGAAAACCATGTCTGTCTCTCTGTGGTCCAGACGGCTGCGTCTGTGATACTGGATGGAGAGGAAAGAACTGCAGCCAAGGTAACCAGTAGACTCATCTGGTCTCACACACACACACACACACACACACACACACACACACACACACACACACACACACACACCATTTGTTTCTTTCTCTCTTTCTCTTTTTCTTTAATTGATTCACTTCACTTTCTTTATTTCTTTCCTTCTGTCCGTTCTTCCTTCCTGTCTGTCAACTTCATCCCTGGAGTCTGGAGGTGAGACGCTTCACTCCTCAACCTCGAGGCTTCCAAACTTGAAAATGTAACTCAAACTACGTATCTTCACACCTTCACATGGATATGATGACATCACACAGGGTTCTTCATCTATAGACAAGTTTTTTCGGCCACGCCCCCATTCCCGGTTAATTTCCGGTAGTGGGCAAACAACTTCCGTTCAAGTGTAAGTGATTTTACCTAAAGTTAATGTTGAAGCAAATGCAGTAGGAACATTCATCAACTTTCCTGATAAGGGGAGGTGCTGTGTCTATCCCACACCCAGAGACAGTACACACCTGGGAGGATAATATGGCGAAATGGCCAAATATAACGTATGGCAAAATATGTTGGTACTTCGTGGAATCGATGGCGGTAACGTTAGATGGTAACTCGATGGAAAATCTGAAAAGCTCAGAGGCATATCAGTATCTCCACAGCAACAAAGTTGTACTAACCTATAAACATATATATAGCTAATATATATATATATATATATATATATAGCTAGGTAGCGTGAAGATAGCTCGGTGATGTTAGCAGCGTTTTGTGTAGATGTGTCTGACGTCCTTGTAGTTTATAACCGGAAGGTCTGCCCACCGAACACAAAAAACACAACAATGGCGGCGCCCTAGGTCAGAGCTCAAAAACCTGTCTATAGGCCTCTCAAGAGTGATTCCAGACCCCGCCCCCTTTCAACTCCACCCCAATAGTTCCTGGTCCCCCAAAAAGTACTACCTCGCTAGCATCTTTTTGGGGTCCAGAAGCTGTCCAAGAGGAACCTTTTTCGGGGCTAGTTCCCCTGGTGGGAAAGGTCGAAGTTCCTGGAACGAAGTACCAATAATACTGAGTTCCTGGATAGTTCCTTGTTAGTTCCTGGTTAGTTCCTGGTTAGTTCCTGGAGAGTTCCTGGAGAGTTCCTGGTTAGTTCCTGGAGAGTTCCTGGTTAGTTCCTGGAGAGTTCCTGGAGAGTTCCTGTAGAGTTTCTGGAGAGTTCCTGTAGAGTTCCTGGATAGTTCCTGGATAGTTCCTGGAGAGTTCCTTGATAGTTCCTGTAGAGTTCCTGGATAGTTCCTGGATTGTTCCTGGAGAGTTCCTGGATAGTTCCTGGAGAGTTCCTGGATTGTTCCTGGAGAGTTCCTGGATAGTTCCTTGATAGTTCCTGGATAGTTCCTGTAGAGTTCCTTGAGAGTTCCTGGATAGTTCCTGGAGAGTTCCTGGATTGTTCCTGGAGAGTTCCTGGATAGTTCCTGGATTGTTCCTGGAGAGTTCCTGGAGAGTTCCTGGATTGTTCCTGGAGAGTTCCTGGAGAGTTCCTGGATTGTTCCTGGAGAGTTCCTGGAGAGTTCCTGGATTGTTCCTGGAGAGTTCCTGGATAGTTCCTGGATTGTTCCTGGAGAGTTCCTGGATAGTTCCTGGATAGTTCCTGGAGAGTTCCTGGAGAGTTCCTGGAGAGTTCCTGGAGAGTTCCTGCGGTGGAGAAACAGCTCAGGTCATTACATCACCTGAAAGCCCTCAATACCATTTCTCTCTCTCTCTCCGTGGTAGAGTGCGTGGCAGGTTTCTATGGCGACGGCTGCAACCAGACCTGCACCTGCGCTAACGGAGCTTCATGCGACCCCGTCCAGGGACGCTGCACCTGCCCCCCCGGTTTCCACGGCAACTCCTGTGAACAAGGTAGAGATGCATGAGGAAAACTGAATATTGAGACCAGAATTTAGAAACAGACTTTCCTGTTATTTATTTTTCAGCACAGAGAAGAGATGAGAATAGCCTCCACCTGACGTCTCTCTCTCTCTGTCTGTCTCTCTCTCTCTCTCTCTGTCTCTCTCTCTGTCTCTCTCTGTCTCTCTCTCTCTCTCTCTCTCTCTCTCTGTCTCTCTCTGTCTCTCTCTGTCTCTCTCTCTGTCTCTCTCTCTCTCTCTCTCTGTCTCTCTGTCTCTCTCTCTGTCTCTCTCTCTGTCTCTCTCTCTCTCTCTCTCTCTCTCTGTCTCTCTGTCTCTCTCTCTGTCTCTCTCTCTCTCTCTCTCTCTCTCTCTGTCTCTCTCTGTCTCTCTCTGTCTGTCTCTCTCTCTCTCTGTCTCTCTCTGTCTCTCTCTGTCTGTCTCTCTGTCTCTCTCTCTCTGTCTCTCTCTCTCTCTCTCTCTCTCTCTCTGTCTCTCTCTGTCTCTCTCTGTCTGTCTCTCTGTCTCTCTCTCTGTCTCTCTCTCTCTCTCTCTCTGTCTCTCTGTCTCTCTCTCTGTCTCTCTCTCTGTCTCTCTCTCTCTCTCTCTCTCTCTCTCTCTGTCTCTCACTCTCTCTGTCTCTCTCTCTCTCTCTCTCTCTCTCTCTCTCTCTGTCTCTCTCTCTCTCTCTCTCTCTCTCTCTCTCTCTCTCTCTCTCTCTCTCTCAGTGTGTCCTCTGGGTTTCTATGGTCTGTCCTGTGCTGAGGAGTGTCGGTGTGATGACCAGTGTCCATGTGACCCAGAAACAGGAAGCTGCATCACTATGAGCTTTATGTTACACAGAGGTATACATGCACACACACGTGCGCACACAAAACACACACACACACACACACACACACTGTTTGTGTTGTTATGACCAGACGTTCTTCTCTCCACAGCGGGACATTGTCTGGCCAAACACTTGTTCACAGCATGGAGACGAGAGGAGGAGGCCCACCGAGACCAGCCGTATCTAGCAGAGTAAGTGTCAAAGGTCAAGTCAGATGACCCCCTCCTCACCCCTGACCTTTAACCTCCACCGTCCATCCCTCGTCTGTTCAATAAATCTTTACATTTTAGGCCTTCAGCTGATCCTCATCCAGACCGACGTAATGACCTAAATCATGAAAATCTATTTTACAAAAAAGAAAAACAACAGAATCTCAATTAGTTCATTTTTCCTGACGCAACCGGAACAGGAAGCATTCAGCATTCAATTTCTTGTTTTTTACAGGATGCAGTTATGATGAATGGTTTAAAGACCTGCGGGTCATTACTGTATATCGTGAGCTTTACTTCATGCCTCGTTGTCACATAGATTTATATCTGCTAGGAAGGTGGGAAGGTGGTTTTGATGCTCATTGGGTTGTAAGTTGTCAAATGCATCACTGGCTATGCACTGAACTCCTCCCTCTCTCTCCAGGCGGACGTGGCTGATGATCACCCTCAGCCTGGCCTCTCTGCTATTGGTCAGAGCGGTGGGTCACCTCATGCGGGTGTGTCGCCGGTCGATGGCGGCCCGCCTGTCGAGGCGCTACTCCTCCATTTCGCTGCCCTACATCAACGGAAACGCATCGTACGTCAGGCTCACCACCCCAACAACGGACTGTTTCAGCTGCTGCGGTCAGGCAAGCGCCTCCGTAGTCACGCTGCCAAAACAGAGAGACTGAGACGGAGTTTCTTTCCTCAGGCCATCAGGACTGTGAACTCCGACCTCACCAGGGCCCCCACCAAGACACACACACTGCCCCTCTTATGCACACACACACACTTAGGTAAAGACTACACATAATTTATAATTTATAATTTATATTATACATACAATTTTCCCTTTTTTTACTATATTTTTTTATAAAGTGCTCTTATTGTAAATATTGTGTTGTTTTTTTATATAGAGCTCTTAAAAACTGTTTATTGTAAATAGTGTGAACCTGTTATTTTGCACATTTCTGCTGAGCATTGCCACTTTGCATTTCACTACACACCTCGTGTGTGTATGTGACAATTCAACTTCTTGAATCTTGAATCTTGAATCATCAAGGAGTGGGCGTGACCCGGGGGCGGGGCTTGTGAATTGAATCTGACTCAGGACAGGTATATGTAGCGCAGTTGGTACCAAGACCAATAATGGTTCAACTTGATTGATAAGATTGATCCCCCAAGGAGGAGACGAGGAATCAGTTCATGATTGGAAGGCCGTGATCAGATAGAAGCTCCGCTGTAAGCACCACTCATAACAGAGAGAGCGAGGTCAAAGGTCACAAGGAGTGTTACATCATTCTGGTTGCCATGTAACACAAAGTTTGACAACAACTTGTAAGCTATTTTTTTTTGTAAGATTATTTTTTTGTCTTCATTCGATAGTTAGCAGTAGAGAGGTGAGACCGGTTCTGGTTCACCGTAGACCACCGAGCCACCAGGAGCCCCAACAACGCTATCTGACTAGATTAGATTCAAATAAAAATGGAGAAGAGAAGGTCAGCGGCTGCTCTGCTTGCTGTTGAAGAAGAGGATGATGAGGCGTTCTGAAAGGAGGAAGAGGCTCCGTGACACCAAGCGCTTCATCATCTCATCCAGGAGCTCCGCCCACATAGAGCCGTTTCAAGGCCTCTTGTCATATTGCGGTAAATATGTTGAGTTCAGGGCTGCGCCACCAAACATGGACATCTGAAACACGAGGCGCCGCCTGCTGCCACCAAACCGACGTCCTGTGTGATTACGACCTCAGGAGGAAGTACAAACACTTTGGTAGACCCTTTATACTGTTCTGGTATCAGTTTGACAGGCTGTTGCTACTGTCCACAAGGTATTTTCATAAGAAGCTTCTGGCAGCTCGTCAGGCGTCGCCTCACAGGAACAGTTTTGTTTCCAGCCTTTGAATCTGGTGATTAAAGGAAGTCCATTTAAGGTGAATGCAAACAAAGACGAGGCTTTATTGCATCAAAAACCTCCATGGATGAGGTTTTCAGCTTGTTGCCATGGGAACAGATCAGGTACAAACTTTGAAACAAACAAACCCTTCTGTGGTAGGGTTGAGTTTCTCCATACCCTGACTGCCTAAAAGGGGAAATGACGGTGAGGTTGAAGTGATATGTTGATGAGATGTGTGATGCTTTATAATGCATGTCAACACAAACAGGATGTGACCTGTACGGCCTTCGGGATGTAGATCACATCCAGCAGCTCTCACTGTTACACTGGATCAATACTGACGCTCATAATGGATCCACTATTTCACACTGGATACATTTTGAATTTCTTTGTATTTGTTTGTGATGTTATGTTCATATATGTACCTAGTTTATATATATAATAATTTATATGTAATCTATTCTATTTTTATGTTTCTATTGTTTCCCGATCAATAACATTTGATCTGATCTTATTTTGGACCTTCAGCTTTGCTATCACATCACCAGTACAGCACCACGGTTCTTCTACCTCACGGTCCCTTGATGCCACTTTATTTGGACAGATTACAATTCTCTTTAGAAATCTTCTTGTGTCTCGTCGAGGATTCTTACTGTGCAAAAATGAAATGCAAAAGTTTTGTAAAGGTCTGCAGCCTGAACACCACGAGGCTCTCCCTTCATATCTCCTCATCAGGCTCTTTTATCTTCTGCTTCAGTGTCTCAGTGAGGATTCAGGGAGTTATCAAACCATCATCATGATCGCCACAACCTTAACATGCTATATTACAATTATTCCTTCCTCTATTCCTCACAGACACAGTACATTTAGTACTACTAATAGTAGTAGTAGTAGTAGTAGTAGTAGTAGTAGTAGTCATAGTAGTAGTAGTAGAACATTAGTGACTATTAATGAAAATGTTTTGTATTGAATATAATTTTGGTGAAGAGACACAATTAAAATTAAAGTCTATTTTTCCAATAAATAAAAGCATGCTCTGATTATCTGATCTGATTATTGGTGATTATTGGTCTCCCAAATATTATAAGATGAAGTGGTTTAGGAATTACCCCTCATACACTGTATTTAGAGTAACAGTGGGAAAGTCAAATTCATATAATTGTGTCTCATAAATGTATTATTGTTAATATTATTATTACTTTTATCATTATTCTGCATTGTTGTCATACTGGGAATGTACATTGTATTGATTTCAAAAGAGTTCATTATTAAAAAATAAAGTCACAATATAAAGAAAAATATATTTAAGGAGGATCTTCTGGTAAATGAAAATATAATTGTTTTTATAGTTTTATCATTTATTATCGTTGTTTTTTTTCAGGCTGTTCCTTTCGCAGCATGTATCAGAACTAGAACCTGCCAGATGCCAGATAGCATCACGCTGATGAACCGGAAACACGTCAGGAGTCATGAGGCAAGTCATATGACGGCCCTTACTTATAAAGCTAGAGCCAAAGAAAGACCGGAAAATTGCCTGTTTTTCCTTCAAATTAAAAGCACACATTGCTTATACAGCATAT
Source organism: Hoplostethus atlanticus (assembly GCA_034670405.1). Classification (NCBI taxonomy): domain Eukaryota; kingdom Metazoa; phylum Chordata; class Actinopteri; order Trachichthyiformes; family Trachichthyidae; genus Hoplostethus; species Hoplostethus atlanticus. The sequence continues at coordinate 1,133,247 of JAXDDX010000066.1, read as the reverse complement.
TGCCTCTCGCCCATATGACTACATGCTTTGAAAAGGACAATATATTCACAAAATACTTAATTGATTGTAGATTAAATTAGAATTCAATATACTAAACCTTAATTTCTGGCCTGCCCCTCATATGATTTACCACCAAAACCTCCAAGCCAGCTAATGTTGATTACATTTCTGGGGTCAAGTGGAGAGAGATTTTATTATTTGGTTAATGTGATAAATGTTTAGATGCACATCACATCTTGCTTAGAGTAAACACCTTTTCTCATTGCGCCTGATGTTGCATCTGCTTTTTGAAATTTGCTCAGTCTGAATGCTTCCCTGATATACTGTATATATATATTATATTTTTTCCGGTATCAGTTTGAAATACATTCCTGGGGATTTGCTTCATCTTTATAATGCTAAAAAACTATAGGACCAAATCTAGACTTACTTGCACTAAGTTGAGTTCCATACATAACCATACCCAACTAACACCCGGTGCACTTTGGTACATTGAATTGTAACTGTCCAATCAACTTTAACACTAAACAATCTAAATATCACAACAGACCAAACACATCAGTCACACGAACTGGTCAATGAGTAGAAGAGGGCTCTACTGGGCGTCAAAAGTGGATTTTATTTCGTAAAGTGTAACCGGAAGTTGTATGTTTTGTTCTGTTACTTTTATCGTGCTGCGTTATCCTCGTGACGTGGGAGACAGCGGTAGAGAAGGGGAGTGTGGCAGTCCCACACTTTTGTCTCGTTATTATCCCCATATGGCAAAAGTCTCGGTGAAATGTCAGGCTGTGTGGCTCCTGCTGTGGCTCTGGCTGTCGGACACCGAGAACACCCGGTAAGCTCGGTTTGGTGTTAGCATGGTAGCCGTTAGCCGAGACAAACTTTGCTAGCAGGAAATTTAGGGGGAAGTCCAAGTTTACCAGGCTCGTTGCTTTTGCCTGTAAGTGACAGTTAGCCGCTAAAACACGAGAACAACTCCGGCTAACATTCAGTAGCGTTACCAGTCTAGTCAGGTCGCTCTTGTTGCTGCAGCAGCACTCACTAACTGTTATTTGAGTAATTTTCATATCAGGAGGTGTTGAGTGTAAAGTCCGCATTACGTTACCTCTCCGACACACACACACACACACGCACGCACACAGTCATTCACTCCCCTCATTTGACTTATTTAGAGGGAAAGTACAAACTAGTTCTATGACCTTTTTGATCTGTTAACGTACGTCAGCATTATTCACTTTGATCTGTAACCGTGTCCGACCAAAATGAAAACGGTAGCTAACACTTAGCATTAGGTTAGCATTCCAGTCTCTATTTGAGTTAGTGGTGATCCACCCAAACAGTCAGTCCTGCCTTCACCGTCTGCCTCTAACCAAACAGACTGCCAGTTTGTGTGAACAGGTCGCTGCAGTGAGGCTCTTTGGCCACTGGGTGGTGCTGTTGTCCCGTTTGTCTTTGTTTTTATAGGCGCTCTACCAGAACTGGGAAGATCCTCTTGCTCTGTCCTTTTAAAGACCACAGACATGCTCATATTTCACTTATCCTGTATTTAACCTGCTGGTTGCATTGAGATTAAACTCTCTCAAGAGAAACCAAGAGCGCAGCATCTTGTCAAACAGTAAACTTGCAGGCAAACAACATGCAAAAATACAGTTAAAATAAAGGTGATTATCTACAAAGCTGATGTTGTGCATGACCCCACAACTGGAAGGCATTGGTTGGGTGTTTTGAGGGGATTCCAGGCATGGCTGTCCTGGTCCTTACGTGGTCCTGAGGTTGCATAAGAGTTTCCTGAGGCCCCCCTCCACTGAGCTCACAGACTATATGTACATTTTAAAACAAGCCTTGCGAGTAAATCATTGGTTTACAAGGCAAAGTTGAGTGGGACTGTGATTGGTGGAAATAATCTGTCACTTTTTGAAACGCTTTTGAGAGGATAAGAAATGTGAAAGTGATGATACTTGGTAGGTTTGATGAGTTCAGGGGTCCTGAGTGATTTCATGTTAAATAGAGACACATCAGGCCACACAGTCCGTTCTGAAATACTCAACTCTGCTCTGGATATATATCTACCTATTTATACTCCGTGTCTCAGTGCAGTATTCCCCAGACCTGTATGTATTCCTTCTTATTATTATTTCTCCACTACTCACTTCCATATCTTCCCATCAGTGCAGTCAGTCAGTTCCAACAGAGAACCGTGTGCACACTGTATGAGGGGGTTGCATTGATTTACTGTGTTGAAATGAGTCAATAGAGCAGGTTTGACCTACAGAGTTTATTTATCGACTCAAGTGTTCCAAACATTTTGCTTTTCCTTAACGCCTTGCAGTGGATCTGAGGAAGGTTTTGAGCAGTCAGATCAGATTTCTTCTAAATATTTGAGACAAACAAGCCCTCTCTGACGACGCTGTTATCCAGACTGACCTGGAGTCAGTGAGTTGCTAGAAGGTTCAGAGTCATCATCAAGGACACGTTGGGTGTTGTGGGGATCAGACATGTGACCTCTAAGTTACAGGACAGTCTCTAACCACTGGGCCCCCGCTGCCCCAGTAACCTCCAACTACAACAGAAACGATGAGTAGCTTGTGTGACATTCAGAAACGTGATGATGTAGACTAACACAAGAATGTTCATTTCTTTGTTTTGTTCCTCTAGCGTCTCTGAGGACGATGACCTCCTGGTGCCATACGCCCACGGCCATGGCCCCTCCCACTCTCACCGCCACGTCAGGGACTGCCAGCCCGTCGTCCACGGCAACGTCACCTATGAGACCTGGCCTTCCAGTAACCATACTGGGCTCCCAGTGGCCGAGTCCTCAGTCTTCATATCAGACGTCCCCGGCACCTCGCGATCGGTCCACGGTCAGTGATGCAGTAGTTCCACAGTTCCTAGCATCGTCACGACAACCACAATGTCAATAACACAGTAGATACTAGATACGTTGGTAAAGATTTAATTCAATATTGAATCTTATAAATGTTCAACACTTCTACCAAATGTGTTCTGTCGCCACCAGAGGGCGCATGCCTGTGGTGCGTTCACACTCAGCAGGTTCGGTTCATTCGAACTCCGAATGAGACGGATGGAAATGCAGGTCTCAGTCCTCTTCCAAGAGAACTGCGGTGTGCTTCAAGGCATTATGGGTAGAAGGAGGCGGATGTTGACATCATGCTTGGAAAGCCTAGCGTAACAAAATGAAGCGAGGGTGAAGTCGGACTGACGCTCACATTCAGATGTTCCTTCATGTGTTCTTAACTGGTTTGAACAAGAGAGGGAAGAGAGAGTCATCCTGCTGGTTTCCATCTTAGAAGGGTCGACTGGCCATGAAGGGAAGCACCTGGTCACCTGGTCACCTGGTCACCTGGTCACCTGGTTACCTAGTCACCTAGTCACCTGGTCACCTAGTCACCTGGTCACCTGGTCACCTGGTTACAGTGTGGTGTTAAAATGATGCTCCATTGGTACTAAGTCGGAGTCGAATGTGAACCGACACTCCACCAGCACATCATCTCACATTTCCATCAGCGCATCACAACCAGGATTCGTTGGACCAGGTGACGTTTTCTGACTCTTCCGTCATCCAGTTGTGGTGATCATCAGCCGCCGCAGCGCCATCTTGTTGTTGTTGCCGAGCTTTCGGAGACGGGACCTCACCAGCCACCACGTTCACAGTCACTTAAATCAGCGTCTTGCCCATCTAACGTTCAGCTGAACCTCTCGGTCTCGTCTGCTTTACTTAAGTGTGACTCACTGGCCACTTTATTAGGTACAGCTCACTGGAGCAGTGAGCTGTACCTAATAAAGTGGCCAGTGAGTTTATGTCCCATACTTCATTCTGCACTCACTTCCGTTTCACCTCATCTCATCCCTCTGTGGTCCCCAGGTCACGTGACGGTGGTCCACGACCCGCTGGGGACGGTGTCGGTGTTGGAGCCGGGCGGGCCGGGCGGCTGTGGGATAAACCACAGGGCCCCGGTGGAGGAGACGGCCACGCCCGCCGGGTGTCTGTACGCCCAGAACGGAGGCTTCTTCAACACCCACAGCGGCCAGTGTCTGGGCAACGTGGTGAGCGACGGCAGGATGGTGACGGACAGCGGGGGGGTGCAGAACGCCCAGTTTGGCATCAGGAGGGACGGCAGCCTGGTGTTTGGGTGAGCCTTCAACATCCGGGTCGCTGCGTCTGGTGACCTTTGACCTGCTCAGGTTGTTGAAGCCAAATGAAATCTCACTGATGTTTACATGGAAAGACGGAGTGAACGGGTTATTGATTATGACCTCTTTCAATAGTCTATCGATTGTTAATGTGCATGTAAACGTACAAAAAATGATGATTGATTAACTGAAAGGACTTTCAGCACTTATACCCCCCCCCCCCCCCCCCCCCAACACACACACACACACACACACACACACACACACACACACATTTACTCATGCAGATAACTTCTTGCATAACATCATGAATAGTAACTTGGGAAAAACAACACACACACACTCACCCAAGGATAGAACTACTTGCGTAATACCACTACAAGCTTACCCCCTACACACCATATATACACACACACACACACACACACACACACACACACACACACACACTCTGTAAACCCTGGAAAAAATAGTTTGATACCTGAATTTAGGAATACTAGGAATTTCATATGATGCAACGTGCTGTTGGTGTATCTAGCAGGTCCATGTGGTCTGAACACTTGAAAATAAATATCAGTTTAACACACACACACACACACACACACACACACACACACACACATATCTCACACACCACATCTCACACACCACAAAACCAGCTCCAACCAGTTCCTGCTACTTGTTCCCTCTGAGTTCAACCTGTCAGAGAAGAATGTAAATAGAGAGTTTGTCTTGTGTCTCCAAACGGTCGAAGGGCGGGTGAAGGGTGGTTAGAGAGACTGTCCTGTGACTGAGAGGCCACAGGTTTGATCCCCACGATGCCTGATGTGAAAGTGTCCTTGAGCAAAACACTGAACCTGTAAATCAGTCAGACCGCTCAGTGCAACGAAGGAATGAGGAAAAATGTGCTTTCCTTTTTCATGTGACAACAATGCATTTGTGAAATCAGACAATGGGGTTTGGAAGAATTTCACCAAGCCCAGTGAGATGACCTCAACCCACAGAAGACGCAGGTCATCAAGCACAAAGACTGGAGTGAGTTTTCACCACGGTGACGATGGGGACACATCGAGGTTTAGATGTTGAGTAGAAAGTTAGTATTTGGTCGGGAAATGATTTTCATTGGTCAGATTAGTTTCAGAAGGAAAACACATGTTGACTGTGTCTGGTCAGTTGCTGGTGAGTTTGAGTCCACTGGGTCCAGAAACATTTAGCATGGTGAGTATTAGGATCAACAACCCAGGTGGCAAAAGGCATGAACCTTCACAGGATATGACGAGCTGAGGAACGACTGGTTTAGTAATGTGAAGGAGTAAAAACTCTCCTCCTCCCCTCGTTCTCTGGTTATTCACAAAGCTCCTCTTGTTGTGTCTTTATGTTTCTGTGTATTGTGAGTGTGTACTGTGTTCTGTGTGTTTTGAGTGTGTACTGTGTTCTGTGTATTGTGAGTGTGTACTGTGTTCTGTGTATTTTGAGTATGAACTGTATCAGGGACAAGAAAGTCTCTGAACTGAACAAACATCTTCAACGTATTGCTGCAGGTTGTTGAACTGCACTAGATTTATTGTTCAGGGTGCGTTGTGCTGATTGGGTTTCCCTGCCTCTCCTCCCAGGTATCTGTCTCAGGAGGAGGTTCTGGACCGGTCCAACCCGTTCGTCCAGCTGGTCAGCGGCGTGGTGTGGCTGCTGAGGGACGGCCAGGTCTACATCAACCAGAGCCTGGAGGCCGAGTGTGACAAGACACAGGAGACGGGTAAACCCACGGGCGGGGGAGTGTGTGTGCAAAGGATTATGGGTAGTGTTTCCTCTAAGCCAGTGCCGTCCTCTCCTGCCGTGGAAGAGTCTGCAGGTTTTCAGTCCATTTCACTGATTAGCAGAGAGGAGGAACTGATTGGTTTGGACACCGCTGGCTTGGAGGGAACGCTGGTGAGAGGCTACGGTTACTCCGGTTCTACCATCCAGCATGCCAGGGCGGATTAAGGGATCCTCAGAACCAGATAGGGCAGCGGTCGGGCTCACGGGGTCTGGACGCAAACCGGCCACAAGGTGTAGACAAGCAATATGAAGAGATGAAGAGATGAAGAGGGAGGAGGGTGGGGGGGAGTAATGCAGTAATTTTCACTTTTCAGAATCTACACTTCCATAGGAGTTGAGGAAAATGTAGTAATAATAATAATAGTTATAATAATAGTAATAATAGTAATAGTAAAAATAGTAGTAATAATAATATAATAGTAATAATAAAATAATAGTAATAATAATAATAGTAGTAATAATAATATAATAATAATAGTAGTAGTAATAATATAATAGTAATAATAAAATAATAGTAGTAGTAATAGTAATAATAGTAGTAATAATAATAGTAGTAATAATAATAATAATAGTAGAAGTAGTAGTAGTAATAATAATATAATAATAGTAGTAATAATATAATAATAGTAGTAATAATAATAATAATAGTAGAAGTAGTAGTAGTAATAATAATATAATAATAGTAGTAATAATAATATAATAGTAATAGTAGTAGTAATAATAATAATATAATAGTAATAATAATATAATAGTAGTAATAATAATATAATAGTAATAGTAGTAGTAATAATAATAATATAATAGTAATAATAATAATATAATAATAGTAGTAATAATAATAGTAGTAGTAGTAATAATAATAATAATAATAATAATAATAATAATAATAATAATAATAGTAATAGTAGTAGTAGTAATAATATAATAGTAGTAATAATATAATAATAGTAATAATATAATAATAGTAGTAATAGTAGTAATAATACAATTATAGTAATAATAGTAGTAATAATAATATAGTAGTAGTAATAATAGTAGTAGTAGTTGTAATAATAGTAGTAATAATAATATAATAATAGTAATAATAGTAGTAGTAATAATAATAATAATATAATAGTAGTAATAATATAATAATAGTAATAATATAATAATAGTAGTAATAGTAGTAATAATACAATTATAGTAATAATAGTAGTAATAATAATATAGTAGTAGTAATAATAGTAGTAGTAGTTGTAATAATAGTAGTAATAATAATATAATAATAGTAATAATAGTAGTAGTAATAATAATAATAATATAATAATAGTAATAATAGTAGTAATAATAATAATAATATAATAGTAATAATAACAATATAATAATAGTAGTAATAATAATCAAGGTTACAAACTGCTGTAAAGGAAATGAATGCCACATGATTCAGGATCAGTTGAACTCTGTGTTCGTGACGTCGTTACATAACAACCCCTATTAATCAAGGAAGGCGTCACCGCCAAGAACAGATCCAGGATCAGTTTACCAAACCACAACCAGGCTCATCAGCAGGAGTTCAGAGTAACCGTATCCCAGAGTGCTGCCACGCCAGTGGTCGGTTAATGGTGAAACATGACCTTGACCTGACATGACCCGCACCAAAACACAGTGCTGCCATGTTGGATAGTGGATACACTGGGAGCTGGTCTATACTGGGAGCTGTGGTTCACAGGGTCTATACTGGGAGCTGTGGTTCACATGGTCTATACTGGGAGCTGTGGTTCACAGGGTCTATACTGGGAGCTGTGGTTCACATGGTCTATACTGGGAGCTGTGGTTCACAGGGTCTATACTGGGAGCTGTGGTTCACATGGTCTGTACTGGGAGCTGTGCTTCACAGGGTCTATACTGGGAGCTGTGGTTCACATGGTCTATACTGGGAGCTGTGGTTCACATGGTCTACACTGGGAGCTGTGGTTCACATAGTCTATACTGGGAGCTGTGGTTCACATAGTCTATACTGGGAGCTGTGGTTCACATGGTCTGTACTGGGAGCTGTGGTTCACATGGTCCACACTGGGAGCTGTGGTTCACATAGTCTATACTGGGAGCTGTGGTTCACATGGTCCTGTACTGGGAGCTGTGGTTCACATGGTCTATACTGGGAGCTGTGGTTCACATGGTCTATACTGGGAGCTGTGGTTCACATGGTCTGTACTGGGAGCTGTGGTTCACATGGTCTATACTGGGAGCTGTGGTTCACATGATCTATACTGGGAGCTGTGGTTCACATGGTCTATACTGGGAGCTGTGGTTCACATGGTCTATACTGGGAGCTGTGGTTCACATGGTCTATACTGGGAGCTGTGGTTCACATGATCTATACTGGGAGCTGTGGTTCACATGGTCTGTACTGGGAGCTGTGGTTCACATGGTCTACACTGGGAGCTGTGGTTCACATGGTCTATACTGGGAGCTGTGGTTCACATGGTCTACACTGGGAGCTGTGGTTCACATGGTCTATACTGGGAGCTGTGGTTCACATGATCTATACTGGGAGCTGTGGTTCACATGGTCTATACTGGGAGCTGTGGTTCACATGGTCTGTACTGGGAGCTGTGGTTCACATGGTCTACACTGGGAGCTGTGGTTCACATGATCTATACTGGGAGCTGTGGTTCACATGGTCTGTACTGGGAGCTGTGGTTCACATGGTCTACACTGGGAGCTGTGGTTCACATGGTCTATACTGGGAGCTAGGTGGCTAGCGGCTAGGTGGCTAGTGTGATTTTCCATAGACAAGATATGAAGACAAGATTTATGTTTTACATCAACTAAACAAAGCAATAGATTTAGAACCGTCAGATAAAGAGGAAAAATACCAAAAAGGACTTGATGAAAACACTAGACTACTGGAAACACGCTGTAGGTCTTCTCAAGTCTTCTCAAGTCTTCTCAAGTCTCCATGTCAAGGACCACCCAGTGGATTCAGTTTGAACAAGCCTTTTACTGTATTGATCTTTAACTGTATTGAACACTAAACACGTCCCTTCTCCTCTGACAGGGGTGTTCCGCGACTTTGTGGACGTGGTTTCGGCCCGGACGGCGGTGGGCCACGACGCCGAGGGCAAACTGGTCCTGTTCCACATGGACGGGCAGACTCACCACAGGGGGTAAGACCAGGAGGAGACCAGACGTGGTAGATTTAACCATCCAGCACTGACTGTTAGTTTCTCAAGGGCTCATGAGTGACACCTTGCAGGGGTTGAACTTGTGATCGAGCCATTACGGGACGGTCTCCAGCCCCAGGGAAATGCCGATACTTGCTGATGCTGGTAGTCTACCACACACTGCAGCCAATGAGAGAGAGAGTTGGTTTCCTTCTGAGGAAGAGAGACAGGAGGAGGACTGAGCCTGAGCAATTCAACCACTGACCGACTCAGAAGACGGAGTGATGCTGTTGGAGGAAGGATGAGAAGAAAGATGGAGGAAAGAGGGAACAATCAATAAAGAAATGGGAGGGAGAGGAAAAACACCGGCCTGATTGTAAAAGTAATGAATGGGATGCAGTGAAAGGCGGTGCTCCCCCCTCCAACCCTCTCACCAATCAATCCTATTGATCCTGCTTTCTATACCGCCCACCCCTGTGACCCCTGTGACCCCTGTGACCCCAGCAGATGAATGTGTTTGTGTTGAAGATGTGGCAGGTCACACAGCAGGGCGGCGACATGTCTGGGCGTGTCCCTGAATGTCTCGTCTCTATCAGGATCAATACAACCAATACAAGTCAGCTGGTTCTGAGCGATGACCTGAACGGCCACTTTATTAGGTACACCTATCTAGTACGGTAGGATCTTCTTCCAGCATGGATTCACCAAGCTCCCTTCTGCTCACCACTGGTAGAGATGTTATTGGAGAGCTATCTTGAACCAGTCTGACCTCCCTGACCTCTGACCTCCCTGACCTCTCATCATCATTGGATGGGGATCTGGGTGTGTACTTCCTGTTTTGTGTTCTCCAACGTCTCTGTTTATTTCTGACCTTGCTGTTGTTGTTGTCGGTGCAGGATGAGTCTCTGGGAGGTGGCCGACTTCCTGAAGAAGTACGGGGTGATCAATGCTATCAATCTGGATGGAGGCGGGTCTTCCACCTATGTGATCAACGGCTCATTGGCCAGCTACCCCTCTGATCCCTGGTGAGCCAATTGAACGTGAACAAAGTGACTCTGATTCCTTCCTACATGTCTTTGCTGTCCACAGTATTCCTGCACTGACCTCCTGCAGTAATGTCACCAAGACAAATTCCTCTATACATGAAAACGATTGATCTGATTGATGCTAGTTACCCCCCACAGTCTCCTCCTGGTGGTTGGTCCATTTGTTCCTTTGCTTGTTCATCCCATGCACAATATATCAGACACCACTGTTTGGATTTTGAGGAAACTTGGAGAAATGATGCATCTCTCCACTGTTCAGACATTTTCAAAGGGTATTTTGAAGAGTTGAAGGACGTTATTAGCTAGACATCATGTAACCTGATGTCAGCAAACTGCTCTCAGACCTGTTCTTAGTGGCTTGTGGGTGTTAGTGAGTCCACCAGGGAGCTCACCAGTCCAGTCCAGATTTCACACCAGAGACCAAACCGAAACCTGAAACCCCCCCCACCTCCTCTCCCTCCCTTCCCAGTAAACCAGACAGTAGGTGGCGCTGTGCCCGGCCTGTCTCCACCATCCTGTGCGTCCACCAGCGGCGTTGCCAGCCGGCGGACTGCAGCCGGCACGGGGACTGTGTGGACGGGCGCTGCCGGTGCCAGGAGGGCTGGCAGGGTGCTGCCTGTGACACCCTGCTGTGCCAAGCGCCAGCCTGCAGCACCCATGGTGTCTGTACTGCCAGTGAGTGTCGTGGTGGATCTGGTGGATGGTGGCTAGTCTGGGGAGAGGTTGATGTTATTTACTGTTATTTACTTTCTCTCTCATGGGGTTTTGTGTTTCTCCATTTAAAGGAAGTTGTCCAAATCATTTTTCATACTCAGACGTGTCGGATCCCCTAGTTGAGTTAAATGACCCAGTTTGGTTTCTGCCTCACTCTTTACATGAGTCACCTTTTAGTTATCCACAAAACACACAGATTCCCTGAATAGAAACAAACCTCCTCGTCATCCATTTGATCCTTGAATGGTGGAGAAAGACTGAGATGTGTCTTCAGGCTTCAGGTTTCAGATGCTGGATGAGGCATTATGGTGATCTATCTGTTGATACATGGAGGTTATAGAGGTTGGCCATAGACTCTGTGGTCAGCAGTGTTGGTATCTCCTGTTCCAGTGTTTGTCTGCAATGTGATTTGATTTATTGGTTGATTTGATTTGTCTTTGCGGTCCAGACGGCTGCGTCTGTGATGCTGGATGGAGAGGAAAGAACTGCAGCCAAGGTAACCAGTAGACTCATCTGGTCTCACACACACACACACACACACACACACACACACACACACAGCCTGATTGGTAATGCCCTTCAGCTGGGGCAAGATGACCGCCTGGTTGAAAATTGTACTTAAACTTTGGAGGCCATATTTGTTTGTTTGTTTGTTTGTTAGTATATTTAGTTTTTCACATTAACATCACATTTTCTCTCTCTCTCTCCGTGGTAGAGTGCGTGGCAGGTTTCTATGGCGACGGCTGCAACCAGACCTGCACCTGCGCTAACGGAGCTTCATGCGACCCCGTCCAGGGACGCTGCACCTGCCCCCCCGGTTTCCACGGCAACTCCTGTGACCAAGGTAGAGATGCATGAGGAAAACTGTGATTTGTTGTTGTTTTGGGAATATTGAGCTTGAGTAAAGAGATGCTAATGGATCTGATCAGTTTAGTCTCTGGATCCATCACAGCAGCAGAATGCCACATGTTGTTTAATTGTTATTGATCATATTGATTGGAAATTGGTAGATGATTAACTCACGCAGCGCCAGCGCCCCGTCCTGGTTGACCTGCATCACATGTCTCTGATGAGGCTGTGCTGACAGTCTGGTTCGGCCAATATATTGATATGAGAGAGAGAGAGAGAGAGAGAGAGAGAGAGAGACTCAAAGCAGAAGGTTAGCTGAGGACAAATATAGACACTCAACTCAATTCACCTCTGTCTCTCTCTCTCTGTCTCTCTCTCTCTCTCTCTCTCTCTCTCTCTCTCTCTCTCTCTCTCTCTCTCTCTCTCTCAGTGTGTCCTCTGGGTTTCTATGGTCTGTCCTGTGCTGAGGAGTGTCGGTGTGATGACCAGTGTCCATGTGACCCAGAAACAGGAAGCTGCTCCGCCTCGCTCCAGGGAGAGAGGAACTACACTTTACACAGAGGTACACACACACACACACACACACACACACACACACACACACTGAAACTGCTGGATACTGTAATACATTGTTCAAATATAATAAAACCTAATAAAGATGAAGTAATAAGATCACATTGTTTCATGTTGATTACTACTTCATAAGGCTTGTACACATTTTAAATAATAATAATAATTACATTGATTAATAATGGATAACTTGAGTTACTACGTTTCAGTATTAACACACTTCAGTAAGTCTCACACACACTCACACACCAACTCTCTGTTTGGTCAGCCAGGTTTCCTCTCAGGAGGTATGTGATGTTGTTGCTGTGCAGCTGTTGTTGTTATTATGGGATGTCTGGGCAGCTCCACACCACACTGACTCATTCTCTCTTCCAATCTCCTCTCTGTCCTTACTCTGCTATCTGACTGACTGACTGGTTGACTGGTTGACTGGTTGACTGACTGACTGACTGACTGACTGACTGACTGACTGACTGGCTGCTGGCTTACTGACTGACTGACTGACTGAATGGCTGGCTTACTGACTGACTGACTGAATGGCTGACTGACTGACTGACTGACTGACTGACTGAATGGCTGGCTTACTGACTGACTGACTGAATGGCTGACTGACTGACTGACTGACTGACTGGCTGGCTGGCTGGCTGGCTGGCTTACTGACTGACTGACTGACTGAATGGCTGGCTTACTGACTGACTGACTGACTGACTGAATGGCTGACTGACTGACTGACTGACTGACTGACTGACTGACTGACTGGCTGGCTGGCTGGCTGTCTGACTGACTGTCTGTCTGACTGGTTGACTGATTTGTTTCCACTGACTAGCAGGAGGAGTTTCTCTGTTTTGGTGTCTGTTGATGCCAACTCTGTCAGCTGGACAGAAATAGGTGTGTGTGTGTGTGTGTGTGTGTGTGTGTGTGTGTGTGTGTGTGTGTGTGTGTGTGTGTGTGTGTGTGTGTGTGTGTGTGTGTGTGTGTGTGTGTGTGTGTGTGTGTGTGTGTGTGTGTGTGTGTGTGTGTGTGTGTGTGTGTGTGTGTGTGTGTGTGTGTGTGTGTGTGTGTGTGTGTTCAGCAAATGTTTCCCTGTGTGCATGGGGCAGAACACAGCCCGGTCTTTGTTGCTGCCTGGACAAACAGCAGCCGAGTGACTGGAGGTTGATGACTTGTCAATAACCTAGTTAATGTTTACTAGATGGACGAGAGGCTACAACGTCTTATTAGGGTTGATATTTTATTGTCGGTGTGCAGCAGGTCTCTGAGTTCATTTATGATAGCAACAACAACTGGTGGCTTCTAAGTGCTGTGGAGTTATTGATGACACAGTAATACATTTAATACATTTAATACATTTCAGGCACTAAAGTTTCTCAGTCCAGTATAATCTAATTGATCTGACTGTTGTACTTCAAACTGTGTGCAATGAATTATGGTAACACAGCATCCAGTCTTGATTGAAAAACGTCGGCGAGGATCAGCACCGAAATGAATGTGCAAAACTAAAATGTGCCCAAATATTAACACTGTATCAACCCCTGTCAATCAGCAAGCATTACCCAATCAGTGGTGTACGGGGGCGGGTTAGACAACCTGACTCCAGTTTGATCTTGATCTGTTTGAGTTGGTATTATTGGATGCGTCCATGTACAGTAAGTTGTCTGCAGTTTCTAATCTGATCGTTCAGTTGAAGTTGTTGGAAGTGGTAGTTGAATGCAAACCTTTAATCTGGTCCAGTCTGGGGTTCGTTAGGGTCACAGCTTGCTGGTTGGACCGTCTTGTTGATATGAGGGTAGTTGAGGTAATCAGCATCACACTTTAATGTTTAGGTTCCTTAAAATGCCAACAAACAACAATATGTGAATCATTTCTTCATTGGTATCATTTCTTTATCATAGTTTATTTCCAGATGATATTTTTATTTGGAATATTCTGTTTAATTAAATTCTGATTGATTGAATTCAAAGTTTTTCAGTAGAAACCGTCTTTATTTATTCCAAAAAAATCACATTTGCCATTTCTGTTGAATAAGGCCTGAAGATCCTCCAAACTTCAGCCTACTCATCCGGAGGAAGACCAGGATGACCTAGAACACCAGTCTCCTCTATCTAGCAGTACTAAGCAGATGCCTGTAGGGGGCGCTGGCTGTGGCTCTTTTGTTAAAAGTTGAAATATCCAGAGCTGTGGAGAAAGACATACTCTAAATCTGTTGTTTCTCTGTGGTCCGTCCCAACATCCCGTCACTCTGAAACAAAGAGGACGGTGACGGTAGAGATCATTCACCGAGACGTTCTTCTCTCCACAGCGGGACGTTGTCTGGCCAAACACTTGTTCACAGCATGGAGACGAGAGGAGGAGGCCCACCGAGACCCGCCTCATCTAGCAGAGTAAGTGTCAAAGGTCAAGTCAGATGACCCCTCACCGTTACGTATCTGGCAGCCACTTGAGCTTTCTGCTCAGCCTGCAACCTACCAGTTCATCAAAAACAAATATAAATCACTAAGAATGATAGTGTGTGTTTTTTGCTCTCTGTTTTGTCTTCTCTATCATTATTGCTATTATTATTATTTTCATGTACAAGTATCTACCGATGTTGCTGGTTGATCCATTTGAACTACCAACATGCATGCTGTCTTAAAATGCCAATAAAAATGTTAATCACAACAACAACAAAAATATATAAAATATGTCAAATGCACTGGAGAAATATTGACTGACTATATGGGTTTTGTCCGAGATGCTGGCGAGCTGCAAACAAACATCTTGCTTGCCGTGGCGGTGGCGGGGGAACCGCCGCTCTGTCCTGCTCAATGGGTCCAATTAATGTGTACAACAAAACAACAGCCAGCTCTCCAGACCTGCAGTTGGCCGCCGCCTCCGACTGTCCTCTACATGTAAACGAGGCCGGACTCTGAGGACTGGATGCATTCATTAGCCTCCTTACCTTTCACATGCAAGTTAGGGATTGTTCGTTGTTGCTATGGTTTCTGACAGGCGCTTTGTGAAGGGATCTCTGGTCACAGATGGAGGAAAGTACGGGGTCTTTTTCCCCCTCTCTTCACCGCATCGGTTTTTAACCCCTTTTTAACCAGGCATGTTGGCTTAAGAAAACATACTTACTTACAGCAAGTAATGCCTTCAACACGCTAAACACATTTTAAAATCGGGTCGTCTCAAGTTGTTAAAATGCTGATGTTAGATGACAGAGTTCGGCCGGGGGACACTAAACCATACGGTTCAGATTCTTGACGCTAGTCTCGCAGGAACTCGCAGAATCAAACTCAACGCGCGGTACCGCCTGCCTCTCGCCTCCCATTGGCTATTCAGTGTCCAACACACTACAGGACCCACGCTGGGTTCAGGTTTAGTCTGAGTTGCCTAACGCTAACTGAATGATCCTTCCTGATACTCGGTCCTGACGAAGTCTTAGATCAGGGAGTCCGCCCGGTTCTTGGAAGGAGGGAAATCTAGTGTTTCCACTATACTGAAGATAAGAAAAACAACCAACTGAGCTTTTCAAATGTCCTTCAGACTTGCCGTCCCCTTCCTTCCATCCATCCACTTATTTCTTCCTCTCATGATTGATTGATTGAAACTGTCCCTCTCTCTCCAGGCGGACGTGGCTGATGATCACCGTCAGCCTGGCCTCTCTGCTATTGGTCAGCGTGGTGGTTCACCTCGTGCGGGCGTGTCGGGGGTCGATGCCGGTCCGCCTCCCTGCACACCGCGACTACTCCTACGTTCCACTGACTGACATCAACGGGGGCGGGGTCAACGCGGCGGGGTCGTGTCCCGGGAAAGAGGATTTTGAATTGGATGACTCGGGCGATGAAACCTGGTCTCCCCGCTCAGGGAGCTAGTCGTACGTCCTCTTAGGACCAAGGACCATGAGCGAAGAAGCTCTGTCAGGACACAGAGAGAAGCTATGAGTCATCGATAGGAAAAACCTGAATGATGACTTCACCTTTTTTTACAGCTAAGAGCACCTACAACCTGATGGACTCAACATCCCTGTACTCCATTCTTATCTTTTACTCTTGGCAATCAATTTTTTACTGAAACATCTGCTGAAGTGAACAGGAAATATAAAGAGGAAGTACCAATACTTTTTGTTAGACCCTTTATACTGTTCTGGTATCAGTTTGACAGGCTGTTGCTACTGTCCACAAGGTATTTTCATACGAAGCTTCTGGCAGCTCGTCAGGCGTCGCCTCACAGGAACGGTTTTGTTTCCAGCCTTTGAATCTGGTGATGAAAGGAAGTCCATTTAAGGTGAATGCAAACAAAGACGAGGCTTTATTGTGTCAAAAACCTCCATGTCTCCATTCCAGATCCACCAATGGCAAACGGGTTGGATGAGGTGCTCAGCCTGTTGCCATGGAAACAAACGAGGTACGAACTTTGAACCCTAACCAGGACATCCTGGCAAAACAACCAAACCCTTCTATGGTAGGGGGGTTTTATCAGATGATTCAATGTGAGCACAAGGGTTATTCAGTGTTTTGTGATTCTCAGATCACCAGTTAAAGAAGAACAGATCTTTTACTTCACGGTCCTTTCATTTCATGATGCCATAATTATTTCAAATTCTCTTTAGAAATGTTTTACTGTGCAATGCACAATTCAAATTCTGTTGTAAAAGTCTGTAACCCCTAAACACCACTAGGCTCTTCATATCTTCACATCAGGTTCTTCTATCAAGCCTTTATACTCAGTCTGAGTTATCAGACCACCTCCAATCATCTTGATCCTGCTACAGAACCCCTAGAGGTTCATGGTAGTTTCTCCCAAATCATTTCCCTGTTGAACTCTTTGGATGTTTACCAATCTCCAGAATGTGATGTAACTGTCCCTTGTGTTATTTAGGGTGAGCGCCTGTGTAGAAATCAGTGTTGGATATCGTCCACATACCTATGGAGCTCTCTAGTTTGAGTTGGACAACAGTGGCTAGCCTGAGAAAGCATCAGAACATGAGTTTCATTTTGTCACAGATGTTTTTAATTGACTGATCTTCTGGTAACCTCCCCATTGTCAGAAAGTATTGGTTCATTCCTAGTTTACTCTGTTAAGTCTCACAGGGAAATCCTCTTTTCCCTGTGAGACTTAACAGAGTAAAGTGCCTTGAACCTTCGCTTTTTGGTTTTACTTTCAGAGAAAGATGGAGAGGATGGCGTTCAGGTCATTGGCAGATTAGGAACTTTAAAACAATCACAATGTTTTAATCTTCATGCATAAAAAGATGAGGATGTGATGAGTTGGCCTATGTAGCGTGACGTACCCTCATGGCGTTCCCTCATGACGTACCCTCATGACGTACCCTCATGGCGTTCCCTCATGACGTACCCTCATGGCGTTCCCTCATGACGTACCCTCATGGCGTTCCCTCATGACGTACCCTCGTGGCGTACCCTCATGACGTACCCTCGTGGCGTACCCTCATGACGTACCCTCGTGGCGTTCCCTCATGACGTACCCTCGTGGCGTACCCTCATGGCGTACCCTCATGGCGTACCCTCATGGCGTTCCCTCATGACGTACCCTCATGGCGTTCCCTCATGACGTTCCCTCATGACGTACCCTCATGACGTACCCTCATGGCGTTCCCTCATGACGTACCCTCATGGCGTTCCCTCATGACGTACCCTCATGGCGTACCCTCATGACGTACCCTCATGGCGTTCCCTCATGACGTACCCTCATGATGTACCCTCATGGCGTACCCTCATGGCGTACCCTCATGACGTACCCTCATGACGTACCCTCATGGCGTTCCCTCATGACGTACCCTCATGGCGTTCCCTCATGACGTACCCTCATGGCGTTCCCTCATGACGTACCCTCATGGCGTTCCCTCATGACGTACCCTCATGACGTACCCTCATGGCGTACCCTCATGGCGTTCCCTCATGACGTACCCTCATGGCGTACCCTCATGACGTACCCTCATGGCGTACCCTCATGATGTACCCTTGTCTTCCAGTGACGATAATGGCATCAATGACTCATCTTGAGGTGAAGCACTGTTACATGTGGGCGTGTTATTTTCCCTGACCCAAAAGGCCGAGGGAGGTCTGACTGAGAGTTTTGGTAGAACGGCAGTTTAGAGCCACGGATCAACGGTTCTTGATCCTTTCTGGCCCAGTAGTCAGGAGCCGTTGAGCTGAGCAGTGTGTTTGGATGGTGTGTGTTCAGCTTCACTAATACAGACAAAGCAAACAGCAGTTTGGTTTCTGAAGTTGTGCGGTGCCAAGATGTTTTCTTTCTCTGGTAACTTCACCCTGCTACCTTTTCTGGTCCAAGGTCCATGATGTCTTCGTCTACCACATTGTTCCAGTTGGCCCACATGCATTCCTCCGTCGGACTTTACTCTTCAGTTGGTAGTAATGTGCGCCATACCAGAACAGCCAACAGGCACAAACTGCATGGCCTGTTTGGAAAACCAATGGGAGGTTTGTGGATGGATGTTTGTGCAGTTATCTCACTAGAAGAAGTCCAGAAAATAGAAGGCCTTCTGTTACACTTTCACCAAGTCTGAAGTTCAGTGGTGCACCAGTTGTGTGATTGGGTGACGCGAGTGTTTAAATGGTAATGCATAGGGAATCGGGAGTAGCATTATGGGTTGTTGGTGCAAGATTTCGGCCAATGGGATGCTTTTCTGTGCCACTTAAAATGTCTACAGCACAACTGGCATGTACACTCAAACACCACTTGGAAATCAGGGAACCGATTGCTTTTTGGTCACGTTCGTTTGCCACAATTTGCTGCAGTTTTTGTTTCTCTTTTTCATACATACATGAAGTTTCCATGGTCATTTATGTGTTGAGTGAGTTTCATGACCCTTGGGCCTGGTTAAACCTCCATTGTATGATTTCAGAAATACAGAAGCATTACTGCCAGATGCCATGCTGAGTTCAGTGTCACGGTTATTTGTGTGTAGTGTGAGGTAACAAGCCTCTGGGAGAGGTCAGAGGTCAGCGTAGGTTGAGGTTTGGCCCTCGGGGTCGCAGCGCCTGGAGCTGCATTTCTGTCCACTAGTAGTTCATTGGAGCGTTCAGCTGACCTCTGACCTCTCCCATGCACTGTGAAAACCACTGTCGGTTTTACTGTTGAGTCACCTGAATTTTCCTCTTTGATAGTTTCCACTGACGTATTGTTTGTTACTTGAATGTTGGGTGAGTAAGACAGTGGGCGGCTGAATGTTTTCTTTTTGTTTTGCTCTGTTTGCATTCATTGAGCTCATTGAGCAGCACTATCTGGAGAGGTTACAGGCACAAAGAATGCTGTTGGTTAATATAAGAACCTTAATTGTGTTTCATTTTATTGTTTGATGATTTTATTCCTCTGCTTGGTATAAAAGGAGTTAGATCAGTGAGTAACTCTTTAACTCTTTTTCTTTTTGTTGTTTTCAGCTACGAATGACTGATGCAATATTTATACATGTTCAGGTATTTTACAAGCCTGTGGCCAAGAATGTGTCCTACCAGGTTCTGTGAGTCTCAGAGGAGGAGGAGGATGGTGACCTGTAGTTGGTGCTTCCACTGCCTTCACAAGCTACAGATTCCTTCAGATCCTTCCTGTCTTACCTTAACCTGCTGAATCTGTCCAGTGTTGGTTCACTGGGGATGTTTACATGCACACTAACAAGTCCGTTTTAACCTAGTTATAGCAATATAATATTAATATCTCTTAATCAGACTACGGTCAGAATTGGTGTAAGCCAATTAACCCAATTAACAAAGTGATTTCAGCTCAATCAGCAGAAAGATCTCACAAAGTTAGATGTTTTTGTTGCAGATTGAGATGATAAGGGCTGGACTTCTAAACACTTTAATCAAACTATCGCCTTACTGGAATTAATCTCAGTAACTAGTATTATGTGCATGTAAGTGTACCCACTGTTGTCGAGCACAGAGGTAGGGAGGTGATTGTGTCTGATGTGGCGTTTTCTAATGGCAGCCGAGAGAATCATTGTTAATGTGTTCACAAATAAAGACTCTTCTGTCACTGCTGGTCTCCTGGTCTTCATCCAGTTAGATAAGCTGCTACTGACGGCTGCTCTGTTACCGTCACAGTTCAGAGAGTTCAGTAACCCTGTTCACATCGACCTACAGAACAAGGTCTGCTGAGGTTAATCTTTACACAGGTCTGACCCAGAGAGGAGAAGTTGACTTGGTGGTATTTGGTTTGTTTAAAAGTCCCATGACTCCCCAGCAGCTGGTTGACTGGTTGAGTTCTGGTAACCTGTCATCCCACCAGGTTAGAGAGTCCAAACCAACCTGGTTCCAGTCTGTAACTTGATCTACCATGATGGACTTGTCTGCTCTTCTCTGGTGTTCATACCAGTTAAGAACACATGAAGAAACATGAACATGAGCATCAGTCCAGACTGACCAAGTCTCCTTCTACCCATAATGCCTTGTGTTCTGGGTGGTTTCCTGTAGCTGGTTGGATCCCGTTCTCTCTCCTAATGAACCACCACAGTTCTCTTCTACCCATAATGCCTTGTGTTCTGGGGTGGTTTCCTGTAGCTGGTTGGATCCTGTTCTCTCTCCTAACGAACCACCACAGTTCTCTTCTACCCATAATGCCTTGTGTTCTCTTGTTAGAGGACTGAGACGTTTTCAGGTGTCTCGTCGGTTATCTGGTGAATGTTGTTGTTCTCACCTGGAGACCAACCAGCTAAAGGAGGAAACGCTGCAGAGGTTAATAAACCCACCAGAACACGCTGTCTGTGAACGCAGCCTTAACATCAACCCTGCTGTCTTAGAGCGGTGCCCAGGGAGTCGCTGCAGCTTTGTCAGGGAACATATTAATAGATTTTCATTTGTGTGTTTTGAGTATTGAATAAATCTAAATCGACCCTAAACTGTCTTAGTGTATCACCACTGTTCCTTCAACCACCTGCTGCAATGCAGACGGTTAGGAAAACATGAGGAACCATGCTTGAGGTGGAGCTGCCGAGAGTCCAAATATGACGAGTTGATTTCCAAACAGTCTGACCTGTTGACCAAGTTGATCATTCTGTATCTGTAGACCAGATCCTCCGGTCTGCGTGAGCTCCGTCTGGTCAGACATTTAAACAGTTAAGATCCTGCAGAATGTCTCAGTTTATTACAGTAGACGGTGGAAATCATTTTCAGTCACAATCTTTTTTTTTAAGTGGAGATTCACATTCTTCAGTCACTCTGATGGAGGAAGGAGGACGGATGACCTCACCACTGTTATTAACTCACTTTTATGAGGTGAAGTTGGAGCACAGCCAACAGAATCAAGTCCATGTGCATGACTGACAGGACGGTGCGCCCAATGGCTGGCTGCCTCACCCAAGTCCCGCCTCCAGGTCTGCTCTGCTCAGCTGATGCAACTCAACACCAGGATGTCACTTTCCCCCGCCGGGCGGGACAGGAAGAGTTTGGGTTCAAAACCAGACCGACCGTTGGAAGGAAAACAAATGATCTACTCTTAAAGGATGTGGGGAACTAATAAATAAAGGTAAAGAAACCCATCGATGTAGGTAATCCAGATTCTTTCCCTTACTTTCTTTCCACCTACAGTCTGCTAAACGTATCAGTTATTATATTTCTTTATTTATATGGCACTTTTCAAAATAAAGTGCTTCATACTGACCATAAAGTATGTACAGTTTCATCTTATCTCAACACTGCAGACTGGATCCTGATCCTGATCCTGATCCTGATCCTCTGTGTTCCAGAGATATTAAATGACTAAATCATGAAAAATGCAATGATTTATTTTCCCCAAAATGGATTTAATTTCTTCTCTTTTCTCTCAGTTTGTCTCTGGACAGATATCACGTTCCACACACACCTCATAACCCTCCACTGCTCACACTGCATGTTTCTGTGTGTGTGTGTGTGTGTGTGTGTGTGTGTGTGTGTGTGTGTGTGTGTGTGTGTGTGTGTGTGTGTGTGTGTGTGTGTGTGTGTCTCTGTCTCTGTGTCTCTGTGTCCCCAGGCTGGTTGTTGAGAGTTCGACGTCTGACCCAGATTCCACGTCTCACATTTACGGCCTGGTTTGATTAGCAGCCAAACATAACACAGAGCTGCAACGGGAAGCTAACACCACAGAAGAAGAGACGGCTCCAGACGAGACCTCCGCCATCTGGAAGCGACACTCGGCCACAAGGCACCAAACAAAACTAATGATGTGACTTTTAAAGCGTCAGCTGACAGATACGAACATTCAGCAGACTAGATTCTGATCCAGGAATCCTCTCAGCTCTGGAAAGTCTGAAATAGTCTGGAACATGTATTTGATCATTTCTAGAGAAGTATTGATTACTGTTCAGATCTGATCCATGTCCCCTGATAGTTGTAGTGTAACAGACATTCAAACACTCAAGTCATCAAGAAACCATCTAGTGTCAATGTTCATCATCAATAAAGAAACCACAAACACAATATACCAATATACCAATATACAAACAGACAATATACCAATACAACAGATTCCAGTGTTTGTGTATTGATGACTGACTCTTACTCTGTATTGTCTTTATTTGTCTGTAGATTTGTGTGTTTGTGTTTATTTCCACTGACAAGGATCCGTCTCAGGATCTACTTTTTTGTGAGCCAATGGGAACAGACAGCTGGGTGTACTTTGGCCCCGCCCATGTACATATACCTCCACTTGATGAAGAGTTCCTTCTTTGCCAGGCGCCAGGCTGTGAAACTATCTAAGATATGATCAAATACAAACTAGTTCTCCAGTAACAAACAGCGTTAAAGGAACTGGGAATGTGCTGGGATGCCTGACGCCAGAGAAACTACGACTCTTATCCAGTGTGACTTCAGTTGAATCATTAGCAGCGAGCAGTAGCGACTGAGATCGGCTCCATGCAGCGTCTCTGTTTAAGCTGTGTGTTTAAGCCCCGCCTCCTCAAAACACTTTCTCAGGCCCTTTGACATCAGCTTCCTTTTGTTGCTGTTCCTCTCTGCTGGCCGTCAGAGCGAAGCTGAATGTCTCTCCTGTCTCTCTCCACTTAGCTCTCAAAAATAAATGTCAAGAAAGTCCAAAATATGAACTGTTGAATGTATACAGGTTACATGAGGTCATGTTCCTGTAGGTGATCATCTGACGTGGAGCCACGTCGTTCACACACATTGTTGTTGCTGAATGACAACGCGAGGTTGCCGAGCCGCGGAGGCGTTGAGCAACCGGCACACTAAACATTAGCCAGATGATGCAAGGAAGCGGCGCGGCGGCAGAACGGGGCAGGTATTGTTCTGAGGGTGATACGTAATACCCATCAGCCACCAGGCTGCCAGACAGGACAGCCTGTCCAGGACGGTTAACAAGGATATGATGGACCGGGAGACTTGCCATCGGTATCTACTGGAGTAGACTGGGTTTCACTGGTCCTGCTGGTTTAACAGCTAACTAATAACTAACTAGCTGGTCGGACAGAAACCTCGTCTGTTCTGCTGTGGAGGTTTGTAGGTCAGGAAAACATCGTGACGTAACAGACGTCTTATCAGAGTCGTGGTGTCAAGAGCACCGTGTGACCTTGTGTAGGAATGGAAATGTACAGTAACATCTTGTCCCTGTGTGTGTGTGTGTGTGTGTGTTTATGACTGTTTGTGTGATTCACACTCCAGTTCACCTCCGCTGCTGAAGACGAGGGCGGCTTCCAGGAAATGTGTGTCCACAAACGGCGGCGGTCCGGAAGGTCAGCAGCCGGTCAGCGTCGCACTTCAGACCGACAGCAGGCTCCGCCTCCGCCGCCGCCGCTCTACAACGCCGTTCTGAAGTGTCCCTATTCAGGTCTGTTCCATTGATATGAACAGACATAAGCTGGTTAAAACCCTCCGGTCTGTTTATTCATCGATGCTTTGACCCCAAAACGGTCCAACATCTGCTCCACCATGATGTGGTCAGAGTTCCTCATCGGTGTGTTTGAGACGGCGCCCTTAATCCCTTCAAATATCTCATCCTGAACCAGCGGGGCTGAGAGCTGCTGCATCAGCGTTCAGACAGACAGACGGCTCATCCGCTAAGGAACCTGGATTACATTCACCGACTCCCTGCCAGGTCTTCTGGTGTGTCGGCGCTGAGGTCATCAAGCAGCAGGAGGAACTTCCTCCTTTCGGCTGAGCCTCTTTGTCTTGCAGCAGTCAGACCTGAGGAGCTGGATAACGCTTAGTCACCGTAAGGAACATTATCCTGCAAGTGCAAGACGAGGCAAGACGCTGCAGGCTGCTGGCAGACAGACCGCCTGACGTCACGACGACCAATCAGAAACAACCTCGTCCTGTGGACCGCTTCCTGTTCCACATTTACACTTTATGCGTTCAGCTGACACTCTCATCCAGAGCAACTTCAGACATTACAAGCAACCAATAGTGAGGTCAAGGGTCAGAGGTCACAGCAGCCTGATAGATGTAATGAATGTGACCAGAGAGGGAAGGATTTCTTACAGGACTTTATTTTTCATCGTGAGTACGAGCCGCCATCTTCCTAGACGCCCTTTCCTCCAGATTACAGATGGATCAGGGGGATGGGGGTCGGAGGTCAGGGTGGGGTTGGGGGTGGGGCTGTCGCTCAGTCTTTAGCAGGCCCTTCTTCCTAATTTGCCCTCCTTTTAGGGCTGATGGAGTCTATTACCCCCCTTCCCCCAGTGACCCAGATAGTCTGCACTGAGTATGGTATTATTTACATCCTCTTTGTGCAGGGTCCATTCAGTGTGATGCCAGGAGGCTGATCCTACCAGCCCAGACCTCGTTTCATTACGTGATCAGAGCCTCTCGTCTCTTAACCCTAACCCTCTCCAGGTAATCTGTAATTAAACTTTTCTAGCAAGTGAACGTTAGTTTTTGATTTCCTGATGCATTTGATAAATCATTGCATCATGATGAAAACAGCCATAAAGATCCACATACAGGCTGATTCAGATTCAACCTCCCTTCCCCACATCTTATCTTATGGGCTGATCCCAGAAACCACAACATGTCTACCTGTAAAACTGAAGACTTTAAGGCCTTGAGTTTGGCTTGCAGTGTTTCCCAGGACCCCAGGCCCCCTGATGGAGTTGTAGTGTACACAAAGCCTCAACATGTACAGGCTATAGGCTAGGTCAAATTACATAACTCCGACCGGATGTCAGCGTGTTTCTGAGACATGTTGCTGTTTTCTAATAATCCAATCATATCAATAATTATATATTTTATTTATAATAACAAGAACTATACATTTCGTTAACACTCGTCTAATAAAAGCAGATCTAGTCTTGTTGTTATGAGGCACTCCCAACGCAGCGCTTTGCCCAGTCATGTCCTTTTCCGGGGAGGAGTCACGTGGGTTGGTGACAGCCCGTCAGAGCCGACAGCGCGCTGTGATTGGCCGAGAGGTTTCAGACCTGTCCCTCCCATAGGCTGTGCTTGTCTACGTCACCGCGATCAGCTGTTGGTGCTCCACAACAATAACAAAAAGGAGCAGTTGGGACTGAAGACGGCTGGGAAAACTAACGCGCTGTGACTCGATGTACAGTCCCTAACTTTATATTTTCTACTTTATTTCTTCTGCGAAGAAACTCAAGTTTTTCTATTTTCGAAAAGAAAGAATCTACCTCAGTATTACGGATTTTATCGCGACTTAATTCGTCCTTTACCGTTTACATCTTTTCGTTGCCGCAGGTGAGTCGGTTCTTTGTTTTCTCCTCACAGCTCATCGGGATCTGTTCCTCCTGTTTCTCCATCCCAGCTGTCTCTGTGTGTTCACTTCAATATCGAGACACTTTATACACCAATAATCTGATCAATGTTCAGGATTGGCGTTTTTCATAATTAGCTATTAGCTAACAATAGCTTTGTTATTCGGCCTGTTCAGAAATGTGTTTATTCTTGGTGCGGCTGGTCGAGAGTGTGGCCTGGCTGGCAGAGCTTCGGTTCCTCGACTAGAAGAGTGAATCGTGTGTTTTGGAGATAGAAGATATTCTGTGATATAAGATGAAAGTTTCGCAGCCAGCCTGCGGTCCGCCCAGCGGGTGTCGAGTTACAGCCTCCTCCCCTTCCTGTCTGCTGAAGCGGCCTGGCCCGGCGGCCGCGCGCTGGCTCTCCAGAGAGCGAGACAGCAGGGTGAACTCTGACCTTCAGTCACAGCTACCATGATAAATAAAGATGAATTATATCTTCAGAGAAGCATCGATGTGTTCCCCTCCTGAAAAGGCCATATCTCCATCCATCCTGGGCTACATCCCTTTCATACCTGAAGTTTTTATCACAAAGCTTTATTTCAGCAATGTGTGTAAACTCTCAAATAAAATAGTGCACATTAAAATAAAATGTATAGAAATATAATAAATAAAGCCAATAAAAATGTGGTTAAAGTGAGTTTAGGTGGCTTTACCCTCCACTACCTCCTGGTCATAAGACAACCATGCATGCACAGTGGTTTATTCTCTAGTCTATTCGTCATACTGGTGGGTTTAGTGTAACAACGTATTTTTACAGGATGTACAACCCAGAATCTGATGTACTGGATGTTGCTGCCATGCCTTTCCACAGAAGGACTCTGCTATTATTCCGTGACCCATTTAAAACCGTTAATCACCCACAAAAAGGCCCTTTGTGTTTGTGATGATTTAAATTAAAAACTCTTAATGTAAGGTTATCAGGCGGGGGGGGGCGGGGGGGGGGCAGGTGCAGCAGATTATCAGCCTGTTGTTGTCTGACATGCAGGAATAAAAGCCTCCACAGCTGCTCCCTCTGTTCCGGCCTGCAGAGGTGGAGTTTGGATGAAAAGAAACGTTTTGCATCTAATGAATGTAGAGGCGGAAGTTACCAGCCGCCCGGGGGGACTTTAACGCAGCACAGACAAAGACGCGCTCACTTAAAACCAACTGTGCGTTCAAGTGCTGGTGGGAAATCGGCTGCTAAACGGCGTTGCCTTCATGTATTTTATTAGAAAATCAACCCCGGAAGACAAATGCTAAACACACACGGAGGCTGTTTTAGTGATGATGGTTCGTCCGGCTGGTAACAAACATGTAACAAAGCATCATGTGTGTTTTTTTTACTGTTGACTGACACAGAACATGATTTTCCTGCCATGTGAAGGTGAAAGGTTGTCATTGCATCGTAACTCAGAAACTCTGGTAGTAAAATATTCTCCGGCTTTCCAAACTTCACCATCCGACGTAAACGACCTGATAAACACACACCTGTGACCCCTTCAACAGATAGTCTTTAATGCCCTCCCCCCCCCATTTAATTATTGAAAATAACAAATCCTGTTTTTATGATAAGGACATGTTAGTTTTCTAGTAGCAATAAGACTCTCCTCCTCCTGCTCTTATAACCACGGCCTCTTTAATTTATTAAGTAAATATTATTGCTGAACTAAACACAGTGGCTGCTGGGAAACATTGTTCAATATTGCTTTTCGTGTTGTCTACCCACACTTGTAGTGTGCCAAGCTAGTCTGAAAGGCAGATAAGCTCTAGCTGTGTGTGTGTGTGTGTGTGTTCTTTGTTTACTGCTGAAGATAACACCGCCATGACATCTCTTCCCTCCGTCAACAAGCTCATAACGAGGAAACCTGTTTCCCCCGGCTGTCTATCCTTCTTGGCAGGAAATCAATCATGGTAGAAAAATGTAAATTCACTCCACTACCTTATATTGGTCAATACCTCGGCGTGTGTGTGTGTGTGTGTGTGTGTGTGTGTGTGTGTGTGTGTGTGTGTGTGTGTGTGTGTGTGTGTGTGTGTGTGTGTGTGTGTGTGTGTGTGTGTGTGTGTGTGTGTGTGTGTGTGTGTGTGTGTGTGTGTGTGTGTGTGTGTGTGTGTGTGTGACAGAGATTAAATGCATGCTCCATCCACTTACAGTCCACAACATTGAAATCCTTGTTTCCAGAGCCGCCGAAGCGTAACAGACAAACGTGTGGGCCGATGACGCCGGCGGCTGTAAACATTTACAACCTTGAATGGACATCAGGTCCTTAGAAGCCTCGCCGTTCATCAGAAACACTTCAGTCACAAAGTTCTTCTATATGTTCAATAAATCCTAATCAGTAACTCAAAGTCACCATTCAGCATCTCAATCGTAGAGGAGCCAATTTGTATGAAGGGATATCAACCATCTTGGAAGAGCAGGTGTCATATTTTCCTTCTCCACAGTCCACAGATACTGATGGTCTAAAGGGTCTAAAGGGTCTAAAGGGGCAGTAAGTTGTTGTTCCTGCCCCTTAGCACCAAAGGACCATATATGTCAGGGTTGTTAATCGATACCAGTGAGGATCAATGTTGCAACGTGCTGCCAATAGAGATCGATCGGGTGATCGATGACGTAATGCTGAATGTGACGTGGTCAGTATGAGGTCTGTAACGGTCCATGTGTTCCTCTCTCTCCTCTCAGGGCCTTTTTGTACGTTTTGCACTCTGCGGTGACCCGACGCCGAGCGATGCCCGTCCTGCACCCGCTGGCCCTCAGATGATCCAAGACCACGCCCTATTGATGCACTTTAGCCCCCTGGTGGAGCCCTCCCCCCGCGGCGGACCCCGCAGCTGATGACCAAAGCACCCGGCCCCCGCCGCCGCTCCGAGCCTCACGCCGCCGCCAGCCTCGGCACCCCAGCGCCCCGCCGGGACGTCCCGCGATGTTCCAGAGGTTCGCCTGCGCTCTGTTCGGGGACGAAGTGGAGGAGCTGAGTGGATGCAGCAGGCCTGGAGACCGGAAGGAGGAAGAGGAGGATGAAGACTGGATCCTGGTGGACTACCTGGGTGAGTTCATGGTTCTGCTGACCCACTTAGATTTTGAGTTTTTGGCCAAAGTAGCTGCAAGAATAGAAGAGGCTGATTGGACGCAGGCTAGTCGCTGTGGCTAGTAGAGCTGACTTAACTGAGACGGTTCTGGTGGGACCTGATCCCAGACCAGAGGTGGGGGTCTTAAAGGGGCAATAAGTCTTTACTGCCCCGTAGCGATGACCTGTGGGGGTTGATGGGGCTGTTGATCAATACCAATGACTAGCAAGGATCGACTTGTTGGTCGAATTCCCTTTTCTATGTTCTGATAGGAGAACCACCAACATCTCTGTCCTGGTCACATGCTAACGTGTTAGCATACAGCTAGCATCATCTAACATAAGACCAGTTGGTGCTGGTTTGTCGTCACATAAAGGCGAAGTTTACCAACGGGCCGATTTCCCAGAAAGTTGCCGTAGTCCTTTAACAGCACCGCTGGTCTGCAGTCAGTTGCTCGTTGCTCCAGGGCCTCGCTGACTCCTCCCCCTGTAGTTTGGTAGGGATGGAAACCTCCGTCACACCGCGAGACCAAACCAGCTGAATGTACACTACGACAACGCAAACTCACAAAGTAAAGCAAACACACTTTCATGCCCACCACGGGACCTGGTGAAAACATCTTTAAAACTAGGTAGGCGGGAAAACGTTGAGTCGACATCCAGTAGAGACCGAGACGAGTCCGAGTCAAAATAGACACGAGACGAGTCCAAGACAGAAAAGTCTTCTGGAGACGAGACTCAAGTACCGCGGCCCTCGAAGAGACACGTACAGTATCAACAGATAGATTGCAAACACATACTGTATACTGAAACACACACACACACACACACACACACACACACACACACACACACACACACACACACACACACACACACACACTGCCAGCGTCTCCCAGCTGGCTCTTAGTGCCACTTGGCAACGTTTTCGGTCAGCCCACCGTTCACCCGCCACTCGACCCTTCTCCGATTCCACCGGCGTGTGAATATTTCAGGTGGGGGGGGCAGGCTGGCCCAGTTCTGGCTGGGGGAGGGGGGAGGGGGGAGGGGGGGGGGGCAGGCAGGGCATCAGGCAGTTTATGGGCAAACCAACCTGTAATCAGGTCAAACAAAAGCGCCGGCGGAGGTAAAAATATCCTGGTGCTGGTGGTAGAGTTACCGTGCATGTATGGGCACAGCGCTGCAACACCTTCCTGGAGCTAAAAACGCCCGATGAGACACCTGGATATTTACACCGCGTTGAGTTACTCCCTGATGAATTGTGAGTGTGTTGCACAAAACTGGTGATGGGAACATGCAGAGCCCACACTGACTCCTACAGCAGGTTGAGGTTTGGATTCGGTCCTGATGAATCAGTAACTGAATATAATGAAAGCTTTTCTTCAACTTTTGAGCACCACAAACTTTTACACAACAAGAAGATCGTTCAGGAAGTTATCAGAAACACTTTTCACTTTTCACTGAAATATTACAGCCTCTTGTGGTTTGTCAGTATTGCATCAGTATGCTTGTGATAAAACACCAGGACTTCCTGCAGCCCTACTTCTGTATGTCTGCCACCTACACACACACACACACACACACATACACACACACACACACATACACACACACACACACACACACACACATACACACACACATACACACACACAACACACACACACACACACACACACACACAGGGCTTCGACTTCGCATCAGAGAAAATGATTGTTTACATCTGAATCTCTTGTGCCACAGCGCCGCCTGCTGGCGGGTTCTGGTATTACATTTGGTTTGTAAGCTCGGACGTGGACAATAAGTGTACTGCGCACTTTTCACTTTTGCCTTGCTCAGGGACACGAGGCTGTTGAGAGTTGAACCTGTGACCTTTCTGTACCGGGCCACTGTACCATCACACTAACCCAAGCCCACTCTGTCTCTGCAGCCGAGGCCTGCTCCAGCCCACGAGGTGACAGCCTCTCTGGGTCTCCTGTTGGCCCTGAGGAGGAGGAGGAGGAGGAGGAGGAGGACCTGGTGATGATCCCCTCCCCGATGGCCAGCCCCCCCATCCGCTACGCCTCCTGCACCTCCCTCAACTCCATGGCCGACACCGACGCGGACGGCGGCCCTGAGGAGGAGGAGGAGGAGGAGGAGGTGGAGGAAGGGGGCTTCCTGCGTCTGGAGGCCTGCTCCCTGGAGGAGAGCTGGTTCGTCACCCCCCCCGCCCTGCTTCACGGGCCGCAGCAGCCAGCCGGTCCTGCTGGAGACCAGCCCCCTGGAGAACCTGCTGATCGAACACCCCAGCATGTCCGTCTACGCCCACCACAGCCCCCCCCGGCTGGCCCTCGACCCCCTCCCCCGCTCCCTGGGTCTGGGCCGGCTGCCTGGCAAGCCGCCCGCCGCCCCAGCACCCACGGGTGGGAAGGAGAAGGGCAGGCGCTCGCTGGACGCCCCTCGTCACAGGTAAGGTCATTACAGCAGAACAAGATTATAGTCACTAAAACTGAACCAGGCGACACGTTGACGACACTCAACGTCTGACTTCCTGATGTCGTTTAAAACTAAACAAACAAACAAACTAACTAAATAATATTTCAGAGAACAAACTGAGACGTGTCTTAGTGTAGCGGGATGCAGTCTGAAGTCTACGCCCGGTGTAGAGGGGCTCTGTGTGTCCAGCCTCTCAACTCTCTCTCCTTGTGTCTGTCGCCCCCTGCAGGCCAGAGGTGGCGGCTGTCCAGCGTCGATCCAGCCTCCACGCCGCCTGCTACGTGGCGGCCCTCTCCGCCCACGCCAGCCTCCTCCAGCAGTCAGGACGCCTCGCCCAGCGCGCCCAGCCGGCGTCCCGCAACGCCCTGCGACGCCTCAACCTGCTGCGTCACCCCAAGGCCGGCGCCGTGTACCTCCACCAGCCCAGCCAGAGACACCTCAACTTCTGAGGAGGACGGAGCTCATCTTGCTCTCTTCATCATCATCATCATCACTCCACCCCCTCCACCTGCACACAAACCAGAATGAACCAGCCACACACACACACACACACACCCTGTCCTCCATCTTCCCTTATCAATGTGGGAAATTAACACCAGCTAAAGTCAGGTGACTCTGGCTGGTTAGTTAGTTAGTTACTCTCTGGTAACCAGCCGCCATCTTTACGCCTCGCTCCGTTCTAAAATATGATTGGCTGGTAGAAGGAGGAAGCGGCTGCCCTTCTCCTCGTCCATCCGACTTCATATTGACTGAGAAGAAGGGAGGCCATCATATTCCCCCTCATCCATCCATGTGTTTGTCCTCCCTGTTGGACCCTCTTGTGTCCCATCACAGGGAGGAAGTGATGTAACGTCTTTCTCTTCTTCATGGACAATGTAATGTGTAGAATCAATGCTGTAGGTCACTTTACTCAATGGCAGGTTCACGGTCGAGGGGTCTCATCCACTGACGGTGTGTTGACGTAGCTTAGAGCGATCCTGTGATGTCACAGTGATGTCATCGCAAGGCTGTGGGGCCTCAGAGCGACAGTGATGCACCAGTTGTATCCGCCGGGCCGCCAGACCCGTTCTGCTAGATCACGCCTGTCCTGTTCTTTTCTAAACGTCTAGCTGGCTGGAAAATAGTGAAAGACGTTGGTGAAGTTTGAACTCGACCAACCACTGTGGCCGACGGAGGACGGGTCAAAGGAAAAATCCACCCAGAGATCCACCGGATCTATCAGCAACCTGTGGTGTTCAATGCATTCCAGCTATTTTACGATCAAGTCAAGATCAATCGTATCATCACTTTCCCTCAACCTACTTCAGTTGGTGATTTCCTACATTTCCCAGAGTGCCTTTCGACGGGTGTGAACTTGCTCTCAACCAAAGGGCGTATGGGGGCAGAACATGGGGGTTACACGTGTATATGGCTGCATTGCATTCTGGTCTAGGAAGAAGCCCGTTGCTCTTTGATTCTGATTGGCTGACACCAAAACCTGACGGTTACCGTTGATGGTTTAGATCGTGAAACATTTTGATGTGAGACTGGAAACATCTCAACGTGACGTCACGTCGTCTACGACTGGAGGAAGAACACCAGGCCGACTAGGTGGATTTCTCCTTTGACTTCCTGTCTGAGGCTGAAGGTGCGACACCATGACATCCTGTCCTTCGGCTCGGGGTGAACTTGCCTTTGACTTTGTAATTCAGTACTTTTCACAATATTTTTTGAAAAAAGAAAAGAAGGTAAAAATGACTGGGTTGAGATCACTAACGCCTTGTTTTAATGGTAGCTTTGAGATGAAAAGAAATGTAAAATGTATTTAAAAAAAACTTCCAAAATATTTTTTGAAAAGAAAAAAACAAATTACATATCAGTATGAAGTCGGTATATCTGCGTCTATGGTATCTTCATAGGTATGTGTGTTGTTAGTGTGCAGTTTGTTGCGTGGTTGTTAGCGTGTTAGCGTCAGACGGCGGGAAAAAAGAAAACGAAAAATATTTTCTCTTTTTGTTGTTTTTATTTGTGTTTGTTCTTAAAAACAGAAATCTGCAGTCCTCTTCTCAGGGTCAGAACCAATCACCTTTACACTTTACGAAAATGCAGATTTACTTGATGGCTGATAATTGTCTTTGTGCAGGCCGGCCTTCCCACCGGCCGGTCTGCTTTCCCTCGTGAAAATGTTTGTTATTAACAATCGAGTTTTAAATCTCCTCCTCGGTCCCAGGACTGTGAATCGACTGTTCAACATGGAGTCAAACTGTTGTGTATATATGATGCTCAGTTACCTTACATGACTGTAGTTGTATTTGATGCCTTTTACCTTTTCTGTTTTCCAAGTTAACCTAGTTACATTTTGTTAAACTGTTGAAATATTTAAACCAAAAAGTAGCATTGATCTTTAACCTGCAGTAGTTTACTGTTGTTATGCTCTTAGTTCTTCTGGCCTTGGTGCTCTGAGGCGACCTTCACTCTGACCTCCAGGCGACCTTCACTCTGCAGAGACATCTGAAGAAGTCACCAAATCATTTTGACTCTTAAAATCTTATTTTTATTAGAACAAATGGAAACCTGTCAATGTTGTGAGATGATTTCACTCGTTTCTCATTCAAATTCACTTTGAGAATGTTCTTCAATAAGACTGAATTGAAAATGATCCCACGCCATTTTTTCCATTTATTTCAGACGGCACGTTAAACGTAGTACAACACAAGATTACAAAAGTAGTACATGACAAAATGTGAAGTACAAGTTTAAGGAATGGTCCCTAGTAGAAGTAGAATATAAAGAAAAGTAAGATTTTGAGAGTCTGCAGACGGCCTGGTGACTTCTGAGTGACTAACATGAGGCTTGTTATGGATGGAAACACTAACAAGGATCTGTTAGGCTGTACATAGTCGTGATGGTAGTGGAGTGATCCTCTGGTCTATTTAAGCTTTTTATTACTTTCAAACGTCTCTGCAATCAGACGCTCAGTTTTTATTTGTGTTGTGAAACAGACGAACAAGACGGACAGAAGGGAATCGTTTCTTTGTGTTTTCTTTCTGAGGAGCGAAGCTGTCAGGAGCCGCCTCTCGTTTCGGCCTCAGCTCTCGATCATGAAACTAACAGGGATTTCTAATGTTTTGTTCAATGCCTTGAAATTTGTCGTTGTGGATCACGTGCCTTCCAGGTTGAAATATTGTAATGACAATGCATCGATGAAGAACTTGAACTCTCATGTCCGGGGCGGACATCATGAACTCAGACAGACATCAGAAACCAACTATGCACCACTGGAGGAAGCTTCTTCACTCTCCACCGCCCGCCCAGCCCATCACAGCTTTTCTAAGAAACAAAATCCAGAATGATGTAGCAAACCTGTTTTCTCCTGTTGCTTTTGAAAGTGTGAAGAAAAATATTTTTGTGGCATTTTTTCACCAAGTGTTAGAAATTTTGCTTTTGTGTAGTTTACTGGAATAATACAGCACTTTGCCAAAAAAAAAAAGTGTAGGAATTTTAGGGTTAACTTTTTATTTATCGACATAACTGGTCTCCTTCTTTGTATTTTGGATGTATGATAGATCAATTCATTCTGTTCTGAAAGTCAGAAAAAATGTTTGCTAATAAAAAAGTGGGGTCATCTGTTTTCAAACTGTAGTAGTTAATACATGTGATCTCTTATTAGCCTTCAATAAATGTTTTCATACGCATTCGCTCCGTCTCTGTTCATCCTGCTGATCAGCCTTTATCAGGTTCATCAGTTATATCAGTTGTAAGAAATGAGAAAAAACACATCAGAAAACTTTCAACAGACAAATAGAGGAGCTTTAGTCTCGTTAGCAACTAGCTCAAACAAGGAACCAATACTTCCGGTTACTCCATTTAATCCTTTGTATATACTTCAGCACCTCATTTCTTTTATTTGTATTTTACACCCTCACAATAATTTCTAGATTTTTAAAAAAATACTCCTTTTATTTACTTATACTTTTCCAAATATTTTGTAGCACAACAAAATGTAAAAGCCTAGAGGTTAAACTGTATGAGTGTAGACGAGACCAGTAACAGTCATGTGACCGAGTCCTAGTAGAGTTTAGATAAAAGGAATTTTCTTACATATAAAAGTCAGTCAGTTTTTCCAAAGCCTTTATAGAATACTACTACTATTACTACCACTACTACTACTACAACTACGACTACTACTACTACTACTGCTACGACTGCTACTACTACTATTACTACTACTACTCCAACAACTACTACTACTACTACTATTACTACCACCACTACTACTACTACAACTACGACTGCTACTACTACTATTACTATTACTATTACTACTACTACCACTACAACAACTACTACTACTACCACT
This sequence comes from Hoplostethus atlanticus, assembly GCA_034670405.1. NCBI lineage: Eukaryota > Metazoa > Chordata > Actinopteri > Trachichthyiformes > Trachichthyidae > Hoplostethus > Hoplostethus atlanticus. The sequence continues at coordinate 1,097,392 of JAXDDX010000066.1, read as the reverse complement.
ACTACTACTACAACTACGACTGCTACTACTACTATTACTACCACTACTACTATTACTACCACTACTACTACTACAACAACACCAACTACTACCACCACTACTACTACTATTACTACCACTACTACTACTACAACTACGACTGCTACTACTACTACAACTACGACTGCTACTACTACTATTACTACCACTACTACTACTACAACAACACCAACTACTACCACCACTAATACTACTACTGTTACAACAACAACTACTACTATTACTACTACTACAACTACTACTACTACTACAACTACTACTGCTACTACTACTGCTACTACTATTTCGTTCTGTGTCTGCTACATCGGTGACACAGTGGTATAAAGGAGGGTCAAATCTGACCTCCAGTCAGTGATCATCAAGTCAGACAACCAATCTGAACAAAAAACATTTGTATTTTCAGAATGTTCATTTATGTTTTTACCGTTTCGTCATATAATTTACATCAGCTTGATTCTACCCGCTCTGTTTGACAGCGGCTCCACGTGGTCACTTTGTTTACATCCTGAGGAGGAAGCACGCTGTCTCTGCCAACCTGCTTCTCATTGGCTGCGCGGCTCGGAAGCTCCTCCCACGGGCAGGATCACAACGCGGAAGTATTTTCAGCGCATCGAAAAGAGTTGGAATTGTTTGATAAAACAACAAAATAACAACAAATTTCTCGTCTTGGAGGGTAGCTGTACGTCTACCGGGTCGTTTAAGTTTAACCGGAAGCTAAGGAAACCAGTCTTTCCTCTAAAAACTCGTTATACGGTACGTCGCGCGCTAATGAACGTACTTCATCATTCACCCGGTGAACGACGCTTCTAACCGTGTCCTAACGTTTCCAACAGCGTGTTTTATGGTTGAGGTGAGTAAATACGGTCAATATAAACGGGCATCGTTGAGCATTTGCAATAATCGTTATTCATATTTGAACATTTAGCGCGTTTAAACGACCGGGAACACACATGCGCACTGGCCGGAGATAGCTGAGGATATAAGGGTTGGCGCCGGCGCCACAGCTGATCCATTCATTCATCTATTCTTCATCCCGGAGGTAAGACCACCGAGCCCGTCCTCGCGTTTATTCTATTCTATTCTATTTATCATTTTTAAGGATATTTCCACATCTGATGTTTTCCTGGGTTGCTCGTTCATGTGGGTGTTCATGCTGTGTCCATTTGGAGGGACTAGTTTGGGTTTAGTGGTCTTAATCTGAACCAACATGGAGGCTCCCACAACTTTTTGGACTTTTATTTTACATTCTGATGAGTTTCCACTGCTAAAGTCGAAGTTATCTCGTTTGGATCGTGTGTTTTATTTTCGCATCTTCGTGAAATCTGCTGTTTTTAGGTTTTAACCAACTTAATCTGGTCAAGCGTGTTGCTGCTTCCACAGCCACACAGCCCTTTTGCTGCTTTTGTTCAGGTTATCCTGTGATATTTTGTCTGGATTGCTAAAACCAGGCGACTATGCACGTTTACACACACACAACCCTTTAGATTACAAGTTTACCTGCATGTTGGGGTTAACTTCTTATTGACCTAGTTAGCAGTAACCGAGCTACGCTGGCTAACCTAGCTGCCCTCCCCAAGCTAGCCTCGGTGTGGACTCGGGTTAGTAGGACGTGTTGTTGGGGGTTATTGGGCTTTCCACAAGTTTAGGATGAAAATATCAGTTTATAACCCGTTTATCAGACTCATCCGAGATCTATAAAGCGGTAATAAGTGAGGTTGGCGGACTTTTCCACCAGTTTCCCCGGCAGATGTGGGGGAGCGTCGGGGAGGCAGGGCTCAAATCCTCCCGCTTTGCTGCGTAAATTGGCGCGTCTTTGATTTTGAACCTTAAATTATATTTGATATTTAAACGTTTTAACTCGTTCAAACTGCTCTCAGATCATCCAGGGAAGCTGTTTATCTACCGAAGATGAGAAACCTTGGTTGAAAAAGAGAATTTTATGGCATCTTTTGTGTTCAAACTAGGAAGCAACTTAGAAGCAGCCCCCTCCTTTTGGCTGCTACTAGCTAGTGCTGTTAGCTGTCTGGCTTTATTGATCAGACAACTGGTTCAGTTTTACTAACCAGACTAACCAGACTAACCAGGACTAACCAGGACAACATCCACCCTCTGGGCTGTCGTTATTAGCTGGTTATCACTAGCTAGCTGGTCCTGGGCCAGCTAGTCTGGCTCATTCTTTGATTTTATAGTTACTATGGTTACAGTCAACTTGATGATGATGATGATGATGATGATGATAATGATAATGATAATAATAATATAGTCTCTAAGTTATGAACCTATCTAGATGTGGTGGTTCAGCCCAGTGGCTCCAGGAGGCTCCAGGCCCCCCCCGGTATCACCAGCTAGTCTGGCTTGGTGTTTATAGAACTAGTTCATCTACCACTGGGCATTCATCGGCAACTTTTCCAACATGATATTTATGTAATGGTTAAATCCTGGTATTTCCATGTGGTGGTTTGTCTCCCAACCACACTGACTTGGTTTAGGCCCCGCCCCTCCTTCTTTCTCTCCTGATGGTCTTTGCTGCTGCGAAGCCCCAGTTTCATCACACAGATGATTAAAGTTGCATCTGATCTAATTTCTCCCCGTTTTCTTTGCAGTGGAGCCTCAACTACAGCCAGCATGTCTAGACGCAGGTAAGCTGCTGGAGCTGGAGTCAGGGGGTCCCAAACTGGGGTCCAAGGACCTCCAGGAGGCCCCGGCTAGATGAGGAAGAGTTTAATCTGCTAGTTAGAAGATTGACTCTTCTGTAAAGTAAAGATTAATTTGTGCCGTTTCATTTCAGCAGTCGCATCACACTGCAGGCCAGGGATGAGAACGCCCCCGAGCCAGGCAGCCAGGGTCCCGAACAGGAAGAGGAAATCAGAGGTTTGAAGATTACGAGTTTCTATTTTTAATTTGGATTTCTTTGTATTTTAACCATTTTTCTCTGGATTGTGTTTCCTACTTCATCTGTTGTAACGTTGCAGCTAGTTGCTCACCTGCTGTGTTTCTGTTTCCTCCCCAGTCTAACAAACAGAAGCTGCAACCTGCTGCCAAGAAGCAAAGCTATGAGATACAGGTCGGTGATCCGCCGGGTGTGTGTGCTGATAAGAGCAGGACTTGGGTGTTTTGTTGCTAGTTTATCTGTTTTGTGGATCCTCCCTTTCAGGGAGTGTCAGGCACCTTTTTTTAAAATGTGTTTTTTATGGTTGGCATGCTCACTAACATGGACATGAGCAATCACCAAATTTGCAGACAAGGTTGCGGTCCAGTAACGCCTTGTGATGCTCGTCAATATGGAGGCAGTTTACTGAATAGTCACATGTCTTATATGTGATGTGTTCAATGTCTGCACCTCTCCGTCTCTATGAAGTATAACAGCAAGCTGGTTGTTATCAGGGCAGAATCAGACCAGCCACATCATCCTGAGTGTTTCTTGTCAGATGTTTGAAGTCTTTGCTGATTTTAAATGACAAACCAAACAACTAATCCAGCAGGACGACCTGCAGCGGCGTCTGTTTGCCACAAGGTGGCGCCTGTTGTGTGATCAGAAATCAACCAAATGGACAGACCACTCTACTGTGGGGTGACATGATTAGATGTGACACAGACCGACTTCATTGGCCAATCAGAAAGCAGTATTCAACAAAGCAGATATGATCATTCTGGGGTCACAAGAATGTTTGTTCCCGCTATTGTCAGACTGCTGTGACCTCTGACCCCTGACCTCCTTACTGCTGTTTGCTTGTAATGTTGGAGATCTGGGAAATGAAGCTACTGTTGTCCTGGTCGTCAGACGGTGAGGTCATCAGACGGTGAGGTCATCAGCTGAACATCAGTAACCGTTTCCCTTCGTGTTGTTTTGTTCCAGAAGCGCTGGTCGGAGGGCGGGGCCAGTCCGTGCGTCCTCATCGAGACGCCTCACAAGGAGCTGGAGCCGGCCGCCGACCCGTCCAGCTTCAAGCAGTACACATTCAAGAACCTCTTCATCAAACCGTCGCCCATCCCCTGTCTCAGGTGTGTGTGTGTGTGTGTGTGTGTGTGTGAGACCTCTCCACCGAGTCCGTCTCCACTTCAGTCGTTGAGTTGAAGATCTGAGAGTTTCATCCCAAACTGAGACGACAACCATTTGATTCATGTGACAAAATGAATCGGGCTTGAATAGTTTAAATCTTAAGTTCAGTTTTTTATTTTCAGGTGTGAAATTGGTCTTACATTTATTTCTAACTGACATTAAAAGATGTTAAATCCTTGAAGCTCAGTTGACTTTAGAAGCTACCTTGATCTCCTTACTTACCAAAATAAAAGCGGAGAATTGAATCTTGTATTAGGTAATAAATGAACATCAGTTTTCATTCTTTAACTTTGATAAAGCGTAAAAGTAATTTACAATGTGAAGAAAGAAACCAGAAATCCAAGTGATGAATCATCTGAGAAACGAAAGCGTCTGAGCGTCTTGGTCTCTTCCAGCTGGGCCGGGTCGGACGACGTGTGGATCAAAATGCTCAACAAGGAGCTGAAGTACGTCCACGACAAGAGCTACCTGCAGCAGCACCCCAAGGTGCAGCCCAAGATGAGGGCCATCCTCCTGGACTGGCTGTTCGAGGTACGAGGCTCCGATGCAGCAGAGGGCTTTCTGTCTTGAGAGGCTGGTCAGGGCAACAAAATGGCCGCCTCCTTCCAGTCAGCTGATGGTGTGTGTGTGTGTGTGTGTGTTCAGGTGAGCGAGGTGTACTGCCTCCACCGCCAGACCGCCTACCTGGCCCAGGACTACTTCGACCGCTTCATGCTGACTCAGGACAACATGAACAAGGACTACCTGCAGCTCATCGGCATCACCGCCCTCTTCATCGCTGCCAAGGCAGAGGTACGTTCCTCCTCCAGGTCCCTCCTCCTCCTCCAGGTCCCTCCTCCTCGTCCTCCTCCTCCTCCTCCAGGTCCCTCCTCCTCCTCCTCCAGGTCCCTCCTCCTCCTCCATTTTGTGTTGTTTAGCTTCAGGTACTATTGTTCCAATATTATGGATACGGAGGTGAAAAGGTTTTAATTTCATTGTGACTAAAGTGGAAGACTGCTGTGCCTGATGAAGAGCGTAGGTGAGCCGGGTTGAGTGGCAGCAGGTTGGTGACGTGGGGGCGGGTCCATCTGATCCTCTGATCTCTAACTGGTCCTTCCTCTGGTCCTTCAGGAGATCTACCCTCCTAAGATCTACGAGTTTGCCTACGTGACCGACGGAGCCTGTGACATGTGGGACATCCAGCGCACTGAGCTCATCATCCTGAAGGTACACACACACACACACACACACACACACACACACACACACACACACACACACAGGAATCAAACCTGTGAGGTTGGAGGGTCAACCCCTCCCAGATGTAATGCTGCTGACTAGAATCTCCTGGTCCTGGTCTTGCCTCCCTCCAGGCGCTGGACTGGAACCTCTGTCCGGAGACCCCCATCTCCTGGCTGAAGCTCTACTCCCAGGTGGAGGCCCAGAGGGACGGAGACTTCCTGGTGCCCCAGTTCTCCCAGGACTCCTACATCCAGGTCACACAGGTAAACGCCACCAGCATCACAACAGGAGGAACGAAGCCCTGCAGGCTGATGGGTCACGACGGCACATGGTTGGGGGGGTTGGGGGGGGTTGGGGGGGGGGGGGAGACCAGGGGACCAGCAGCGTCACATCAGGATGCATTTGAACTGTCAGACTCCCGTCAGGCGGCGTGGCCTCGTCAGTCCTGCAGACTGACTTTATTGTCCACTGCGTTTTTACAGGCAATCCAGAAACTCTTCTTTGTGTTTTTTTTGGAAGCCGTCTGGATCCAAACATTAACAGCATATTGACCTTTGACCTCTTGTGTTGCAGCTGTTGGACCTGAGCATCATGGACGTCAGCTCGCTGGACTACTCCTACAGCGTTCTGGCTGCTGCTGCTTTCTGCCACTGCTCCTCCTTCGACGTCGTCCACAAGGTGTCAGGTGGGTTCAGAACTGGTCTGGATGAACTTCAAGACCTTCAAAACCTTTTGAGTTTATCAAGAACTGCTGGCGGTCACTGATGGTGTGTTCATGTGTCAGGTCTGACGTGGGAGAGCGTGGCGCCCTGTGTCCGGTGGATGAGTCCCTTCATGGACACGCTGCGCCGCCGGCCCAGAGCCCAGCTGAAGGACTTCCCCAAGGTCAAACCAGACGACAGACACAACATCCAGACCCATGTGGACTACCTGGACCTCCTGGTGAGCACACGGCTGCCGGGGTCATCTGGGTTCTGGTCCAGACCAGAACCAACACCAGATGCACTAAGTGTATCTTCTACTGTGGCTTTGAGACTCGTGTGATCTCGGTGCTGTATTACACCTTTAGCATGGACCAGACATGGTCCTGTAGAGCAAGGCAGCACTGCCAGGGTTGGGGGTTTGATTCCTACTACCTTACATGTCCTTATAGCACTGCAGATGACAAACAGTTGAGAGGATAATAATCTTGGTGAAACTGTTCAGGTTGTAGAAACGTCAGAAGGTAAGAGGTTTTGTTTCTGACGTTCCCTCTCCTCCCCTGCAGAGGAAAGCTCAGGAGCGCCAGGTCGACGCCGCCGACTGCCAACTGTCGCCCGTCGCCGCCGGAGCCATCCTGACTCCGCCCAACAGCACGGAGAAACCCACCAATCACTGAGCTGTACAGGTCCAGCGGGGCTCTACCTCTCAACCGCTCGACCAATGAAGTGACCGAAGCGTTCTCTGACCACGTCGGATGTCGGCAGCGACCCGACCCTGTGACCAGAGTTTTACTAAACGGCGACTTTTCCGCAGCACGTTTGATTTTTATTTGACACTAAATTAGGTTTCAGTGGGTTTTCAGTTCATTCCCAGTCTGGAGACGTATCAGGGGTCGACCGACCAGCCGACCGTCGTCTGTTTGAAAAGTTCACTGGGCTGGTTGACTGGTGAAAGTGGTTGGTGACCTTTGACCTTGACCAGCCACTGTGGCCTGCAGACGATATGTAGCGCCTGCCCTTCCTGTAGCAGCACACCGGGCCCTGTCGACCGAGACTCCAGGTTCTGGTTTTACTTTTGGTTTGAGATGAACTGTCTTGAAAAGGATCCAAGACGGAGCTGGAGTGGGACCCCCGGGGGGGTGAGGGGTTCAGGTCTACCTCCCACTGTGGACACCCCAGCTCGGGACTAAAGGGGGTCGCCACCAAACCACTTTAATCACCGAGTCCAGTGGACGTCCAGGACTCGTGGATCGATGACTAGAAGTGAAACTGAACGGTGTTTCTCTGTAGCTACATGAGCCATAGGATGAACCAGTCAACTGATATGCTGTACTACACACACTCACACACTCTCACACACACTCACACACTCTCACACTCTCTCACACACACTCACACACACTCACACACTGTGGCTCAGTCATTCCCTTTCAGCCGCTGTTTGCGTTACATTCCTGGGAAACTTGATGGTAGGAGCTCCTACCCCCCGCAGAGTTCGTGTTTTTAAAGGTGTATTTATTTCTTATATACGATGTCTAATGTTCATATGTACAAAAAGAATTTCAGCATTTAATGAATTCAGTTATTGATCACTGCCAAAGGCGAAACCTATTTATGATTTTGCTGCGATGCTGTTGGAGCCAGTTTGTCCTCGGTGCCTTAACATGAACTGGACTGAAGTCCAGACTGACTGTAAACCTGCAGTGGACCAAGAACCATGTGGATCCTACAGATGTGTTTTGTACATAGAACAATCCAGAAATGTGTAATTTTCTTTTTTTTTAATATTGGAATGTTTTAAATAAATAAACATCTGAGATGAGCTGTTGGTTTGGTACAGTGTGTTTTTTACTAGTAATCAACCTGCAGATCAATATTCCTTCACCTCCTCCAGGAGACGACTTGAAGGGTTTATCTTTACACATCCACACTAAACACCCAGGAGGAGCAGAAACCAGGTGGGGGAGAAGCTGACCGACCGGTCGGCGGGCAGCAGGAACTAACTAGAAATACAAAGAACTCAACGTCCTGATGTCAACATGACACACTGACAAACTACAACAGGATGGAAAACGATACTAACACCTAGCTAGCTCTCTTACCTCTCACTGGGCTTCAGTCTACCGTTACCTAGCCAGGAGGGTTAGCTAGGCTGGTTAGCTAGGCTAGTTAGCTTGGCTAACTCGTTCCTGAACTAGCTAATATCACTTGTGTACTAACTTGCCTTCCTGATTGAAGAGGAAACGCAACCAGTCAGGTTTTAATCTTTGATCTGCAGCAAGTAGCCAGAAAAACTGTCTTTGGCTCCGCCCACTCGTTGGCCCCGCCCACTGATAGAGGCGGTCTCTGGGTTCCAGTGATGGGCGATACCAAACTTTTGTATTAGATACCGATATTTTCAACAATTTCACAGATGTGGAGAATGTCTTGAATGATAATCAGTAATTATTATTGATTATTGTTAATTGGTCAGTCTATATTTAAATAATGCAAATCACATGACACAAACTGGCCACTAACAAATTTATTACAAAATACAAATAGAAATGAAATAGTGTGAAATATGTGTAAAGTAACACGACACCGTTTCATCCTCCCGTTCTGGATTAAAAATAACTTTCAAATCAATACTCTTCAAAAGGGATCAATACCAAATGAGTGGTATTGATCCGTCCTCCCTGGTGGTTATTGAGAGATCACAGTGACCTACCGACCCCCCGGGGAGGGAGGCTGCAGCATCCACTGACAGGGAGAGAGAGAGAGAGAGAGAGAGAGAGAGACCAGTGACCAGTAACCCTTGTGTTTGGTGGCTTGGCATTCCTGTGTGTGTGTGTGTGTGTGTGTGTGTGTGTGTGTGTGTGTGTGTGTGTGTGTGTGTGTGTGTGGGGCCTCTTAGCAGACACAGGGCCGTCTAGGGCCTCCATAGTTTGACCCCGCCCCCCACAAGCTTCTGTAGTGCAAGCTCATTGTGTTGGCCTGGGAAAGCGTGGAGCGTGGCCCCCACCTCGACATGCCAGCGTCGTCCTAACACCCTAACACACACACACACACACACACACACACACATACTTGGAATGATTGTTGCGTAATCTCTCCAAGCACAAAAGCGTTGGTGAATCTGATGAGATTATTAATGAAACTAAATGTAGAAACTTTCTGAAGGATTGTCGTTTCACAGACGGTGTTTTAGAGACGTTAACTTTAACATTACAACATAACATTAACTACCACTAACAGGGTAGTTGGCGCCCACGTCGTCTTGAGCCTGTTCCAATGTAGGTCAAGGAATTGTCCTTGACCTACACTTGACCATTGTGGGAGAATGCAGCAGGAGCCAGACACAAGCTGCACATCCCCCACAACACACTGCTTTATGTCAAGTGGATGTGTGTGTGTGTGTGTGTGTGTGTGTGTGTGGAGGGTAAACCCACCTCAACTCACTTCACCCACCTTCTTATTTCTGCCTGTTCATTCATTACTTCATTAATACATTAATTAATTAGAGTTAATGCCACTTACACACGAGGACCTTTGACCCCCGCTGGGCTCAACCTCACCCATCTTGTTTAACGGGTTGTACTTTATACATCCATAGTGAAACTGTAGCAGCTGCAACCAACAACATTGTTTTAAATACAAATACAATTCACTGTACTTAGCACAGCATGTAAGAAGCGGCTCATTTTACGCCCGCCCCCCCTAGGATTTGAAGCTAACATGAATCTTTATATCACAACTTCATGGTGTACACTTAGAAGTATAACACTGATGTGAAAATTAGGAAATAAAAATGAAAAATTAAAGGATAAAATGAAGGTGGCAACTGATGTAGGTAACGTTACTGGTCATGATGCTCCAACTGATCATTGCCATGCTAGTTAGCATCAGCATTCTAGCTAACCAACTATTTACATCCTGGGGTGTGTTGCTGTAATTCTCCTGCACAGCCACAAGAGGGCACACTTGAGCGCAAATCACAGATTCCAGGTTTAAGGATGTAACCTGGACCCCCACAGAGAAAAATCGGACTCTCATCCCCTAACAAGCCAATGAATAATCAATAGTCAGCAGGTAACAGTAGATTACTCACTGTGTACTCTTGGATTTCACCACATGGTGGCAGTGTGGCCTCATGGATGGAAAAATAGAGCAACTGATCTAAACTTCATTCCTTTCTTTCATTCTTTTTCTTTCAAACAAAGAAGAAATCAAACTGCGGTACTTTGGGGAAAGTCGTTTTATTAAAAGTCATATACAAAAGGAATATTCCGTGTCAGGTAGCTATAAAACGTACATCTGTACATCATATCATACAATACAAGATCAAGACTGCTCAGTAAATACACCATGAGTTTGAACACTGGCTTGTTGGGGTCTAATGAATGAGTGTGTGACTTCCACACAGTCACACACACATTAGACGGCCATAAAACACTGGAGTTACAAGAAGCATCGACAGTTAAAATCAGACCTGGAGTCAGTTTAGAAAACACCCGTGTAACTTGATCTCAATGCATAGCTGTGAGTACTTCCTCGAAGGGACACTTGGATTGTAGGTACAGGAGGAGAAATTAAAAATATACCAACTAACTTTGTGATGTGTTTGACTTTGAACTGAATTTGATTTAGCAACTAGCAATGCCATCCTCTACTGGCTGTCGTCAAGATATCTGTAAAATATGATCTTGTATGTTGTCATTTTGCCTGCCCTTCCTGTCCCGTCCTTCCTGTCCTGTCACGTCCTTCCTGTCCTGTGTGACTATTATCAACACTGATTGTACTCTTCGCTTGCTCCCAGACTTCCTCCACGAATCTCCTCGTTTCCTATCTCCTTACTAATTATACATTAATGAGGCGTATGTTGTAAAGCTGTAATGTTGTAACATTGTAACACTGTAACATTGTAACACTGTAACATTATAACACTATAACATTGTAACGCTGTAACACTGTAACGATGTAACATTGTAACACTGTAACATTGTAACGGTGTGACTTTGTAACGATGTAATGTTGTAATGCTGTAACATTGTAACGGTGTGACGTAACATTGTAACGTTGTAATGTTATGTTATAATGTTGTAACATTGTAATGTTATGTTGTAACATTGTAATGTTGTAACATTGTATTTATAATGTAATGCTGTAACATTGTAACGGTGTGACGTTGTAACATTGTAACGTTGTAATGTTATAATTTTGTAATGCTGTAACATTGTAACGGTGTGACGTTGTAACATTGTAATGTTGTAACATTGTAACGTTGTAATGTTATAATGTTGTAATGCTGTAACATTGTAACGGTGTGACGTTGTAACATTGTAATGTTATAATGTTGTAATGCTGTAACATTGTAACGGTGTGACGTAACATTGTAATGTTGTAACATTGTAACGTTGTAAGGTTATAATGTTGTAATGTTGTAGTGTTGTCATGACAACATTGCAGGGGCGTTGCTAAGAGGTAGGGTGGGAAACGACTGCTGGACACAATGCTGGTAAAAGTCTGACAGGTTGTTTCCTCTACAAGCCACTTTTCCAGGTGACCATCGGTTCGTGTTTCTACACATTCTAAAAAACATATTTGGCTGTTTGAGAATAATAATAATAATAATTTAGTTTCCTGCCCTGCCTGGGGGGAGGGGCCTATATTTGGGTGGGTCTACCTGAAAGGGGCTAACCACGCCTATTTGGTCCTTGTCTCACCTGTAGGGAGACACTTCAGGAATGTCGACGCTTTACTTCTACAAGCGTTTCTCTATCGAGGGTCGAGACAAAGAACCAGTTTCTCTGGTGAAGTAACATCAGACCACCGTTGTCAACTTGGTGACTTTGCTGCTAGCAACTTTAATTCAACCAATGAGATTATTTCTACCTCCAAGAAATGTTTGTGAATGTAAAATCAGGGATGGAAACAGCAGCAGCTGGCGGTCTGAATGCAGTAAGAGAGGAAGTGATGTAACGCCGCCCGCCATGTAACACAGTGCACCACCAACAGGAACAGAGGGGGCTTCTGGGACGTTTCTACATGGGAGTATAAAAATAAAGTCTATTTATACAGATTTAGCAATGCTGAGGGGAAAGTTTTAGTTCTCAGCTTTTAAGGTTTTGTACTTTTTTTTGGCAAATGGATTCTTCAGGTCTGTTCGGTGACGACGTGGATCCACTAGTGCAACAGGAAGAGAGAAAAGAGTGAAAGAAAAGCTGCTCATCAGTTTGTCTGGAAAGATGATTTTAAATGTTTAAACCCTTCCTGCTTGTAGGTGAAGGGTCGTGATGGGAGGCAGAATTAAAACGGCTGTGTGTCGATTCAAATGTTAAAATACTAGTTTAAAACCCATGAAGAAGAACTTGAGTTCTCATAGTAAGAATCCAACGAGCTGCGACTCATCTCAACGCCTTAATGTTGATGGACATCATATAGAAATTAGACAGTATAATTCTCAGCCCTCGCAACCCAGATTCATTCAGTTTGTTTCACCATACAAACATAATCAAATCTAATATATACTAAAAATAAAATGTATAATACAAACAAACACTGGGAATAACCGACTTTGACCCTGCATGATGCGTTCAACGTCATGTTGGAGGAGCAGAACTGTGAAAACCTAATAAATACAGTGAATGGAGTTGAAGTGAAACCCAATAAATAAAGATGTTGCAGTCTGTCAGCGGCGACGTAAAGCTGGGACACGAACCCGTTACCAAACAGGTCTGGACTCGTTACCAAACAGGTCTGGACCCGTTACCAACAGGTCTGGACTCGTTACCAACAGGTCTGGACCCGTTACCAAACAGGTCTGGACTCGTTACCAACAGGTCTGGACCCGTTACCAAACAGGTCTGGACACGTTACCAACAGGTCTGGACCCGTTACCAAACAGGTCTGGACTCGTTACCAACAGGTCTGGACCCGTTACCAAACAGGTCTGGACTCGTTACCAACAGGTCTGGACTCGTTACCAACAGGTCTGGACACGTTCTGTTTGCAACTGAACCAGACTCAGACACTTTAAAAGGCTGCATCTCAATCTCCTAAAGTGCCTCCTTTCTTTGACTCCTTTCCTCTGGTTGAGGAGACGAGGAGTCTCGCTGAATGTCATTTGATTGCAAATCACATTGAGATGCACCGAGGAGCCTGCAGCCTGTTGAACTAGACGGGTAGCGCCGCGTTCACGCCATATCGGATTTAGTTAAAATACAAACTGTTCTCATGATCCTCCCAGTGGGAATTACAGGTGGGAAGGGCGTCAACACAGGCAGCGACTCTACTGATGTCGGCAGTCCTTACGACCACCATCTTGGATGTGGGCGTTCAAGCAAGTTAACACATGAGCTTCTTTCGCTATGATGTGAACGCGGCATCGAACCCCTGACCTTTCTGTCAGAGCCTCAGCCGAGCCCTGCAGGAGCCCCTTCCTCAGCCTAGTGCGGGTAAGGAAGGGGGTCCTGGCTGTGGCTCCTCTGTATGTAGGTCAGTGCGTCCCTGTATGTGAGGGCCAACTGAGGCCGGTCATACATCTCGCTCAGCCCCTGAAACTTGGGGCCCCACCGGGACAACCTATCGTAACCAAACCCTCCCTCGTCATCTTCCTCCTCTTCCTCCTTCTCCTCCTTCCTCCTGTTTCGACAGGATGCGGCTGATCCCAGCGAGCTGAGGCTTCCCGCCGCCGACCCGCAACCCTCCACGCACCAGACGTGGTAGCCGTCTGGCGGGAACGCCTCGCTGTCGTTGTCCGCCTCCCAGATGATGCGCGCCACGTAGCTCTTGAAGTCCACGTGGGAGCGCTGCCTGGCCGGGGCGGCGTCCGCGTAGCCCCCGCCGTCGCTCGCCTCCACATCCCCGCTCACATGCGAACCGTGGTTGGCGTAGGCAGCCTCGCTAGTGTAGGGAGCGTTGCCGGCGTGGTGGCGGTGGTGGTGATGGTGGTGGTGGGGGATGCTGAGGTAGGGAGCCCCCGAGCTGCACGAGGAGCCGGATGGGTGCACCTCCTCCTGGGAGCCCTGGGAGGACTTGATGAGCGGGGCGGTGGTGCAGGAGGAGGACTGGGAGAGGCTGGAGCACAGGGGGCGCTTCAGCTCGGTGATGTCATAGGCATTCTGGGAGGAAGGGGAGGACACGGCGTTACTTGGTTTCATCCACAGACACTGGAGCGTTTTGTTTTTGAAAGAGCTGTCAATCATTTTACTTCATCTCGGTTTACACACCTCATGATGCTCTGGATGTTTTCATACATTTCCACTTCTGAAATGTTGAATTGATATAAACGTTCTGATGAAAGAGGCTGACTAGGTGGAGAGCAGATGGAGATGAAGGTGAGGAGAACCAACAGGAGGAAGGGGGCCCTAATATTCTGTCCACTCAGTGTATTTATTGCTTTATTCAATTTTTTACTTGCTGTATCCTCTTATTATTTATTAAACCTTCACCTTATCTTTAAGGTTTTAATTTTGTCCTGTTCCTGTTTGTTAATAATTATCAGAGTGCAGCAGCATTCTTCTACACAAAAGCCCCAACAGCACCACCTGGTGGCTGGGAGAACTACTCTTTTATTTTTTGTTCTCTTGAAATCACTGCTAAAGGGATACTGATATAATTTACTTTGTTGGTGTGTTTCTAATGTGTGTGTGTGTGTGTGTGTGTGTGTGTGTGTGTGTGTGTGTACCTGGTCCTGCTCCCCCCCTCCCTCCTCGTTGTAGTTGAGGATGTTTTCTCGGATGTCCTCCCAGCTCTCGTGTTCGGCGGGGATGTGGTAAACTCCTCTCTTCCTGAACTTGTTACGGCTGCCCTTCTGGTTCCACACCGTCACCGCCACCAGCACAGCTACACACACACACACACACACACACACACACACACACACACATAGCTTTTTACCATCAGATCATCACCACAGTCATCAGTTTAACTCCACCACTACCAGCCTGTCAGTCTCTACCAGCCTCTACCAGCCTCTACCAGCCTCTACCAGCCTGTCAGCCTCTACCAGCCTCTACCAGCCTCTACCAGCCTCTACCAGCCTCTACCAGCCTCTACTCTCATTCTACATTGTGTCCACCGGGTCGATTTGGAGGGAAATCTGCTGGATTGCTTTACGGCACCAAACAGGAAGAGGGCGCTGTTCTTCCAGCGCTAACGGAGATAAAGATAAAGAGTTTCTGGAGACGGCAGATGGAGGAAGGAGAGAAAGGAAGATGGAGAAATCACTTCAACATGTTGATCCTCTTCAGGAGAGACAAAGACGCCAGGGAGGTTGAGGGGGGGACAGGAAGCAACGGGGCTGATGGGAAATGTAGTCTTAATGTGGAGAAACACTATAACAATACCACAATAAGACACGCGTCTGGTTTATTTTCCTTACCGAAGAAGACCAGCAGACACATGCTGATGGCCAAGATGGAGCTGGGGCTGAGGGCGGCCAGGCGGTGACCTTTGACCTGACCCAGCTCGCAGCGCTGACCCCTGAACCCCTCCTGGCACCGGCACCGGTAGCTATCTGGCGACACGGCCTGGCAGACGCCGCCGTTGCGGCAGGACGAGGCTCCGCAAGGCGACGGGACGCAGCGCTGCTGACCCGACGTATCATCCATCACCGTTACCTGACCGCCGGGGCACCTGGGACCCAACGGAGGGCAAGGTGGAGACCAGATGTATTAATAACAACACACACATTATTTGGATGTGTGTTTATTGGAGTGAGCTGAGTGTGTGTGTGTGTGTGTGTGTGTGTGTGTCCTCCCATACCGACACTGGTGTTTCCTCCACAAGTCGATGCAGAGCAGCGGGCCGCGGCAGGGCTGGGAGCTGCAGGCGTCGCTGGGGCACCCAGGGGTGACGCCCCGCCTCTCCAGCACCGCCGCAAACTCCCAGCTCTGTCCGTCCAGAGGGAGGGCCTTGCCGTTCAGACGGACGTCCCGCAGGCAGCCTGGGGGGGGTAGTTTAGTTATTGACGAGATATGAGCTCAATATTGGCCTTTTATTAAAATCTGATCTGATCAATGAACTGATGAACTGATCAATACTACACTGGTTGTCTGTGGAAGACCTGAACCTGAACTGATTCTGATCAGACAGGTCTCTATGAAATGCTTTCATATTTCTAAAATGTTGAAGTCTCTAAAATGTCTAAAAACAGTTGAATAATAAGAACAAGGACCAGAGAGACCACTAGGGGGCAGACCTGACCTGGGAGAGAGAGATAGAGAGAAGGAGGAGAAAGAGGAGGCGAGACAAGAGGATAGAACCAGACCAGACCAGACCAGTAGACACCAGAACGAGAACCAGTCCCAGAACCAGGTCTTACCCTGGAAGTCGGCCTTGTCTCCAGGGTTCGGTCCGTTGCCGACCATCACGCTGGCTGGGTGAACCATGATCTCCCTCCGGTTCCCCAGCCAAGCCTTGACCTCCCGCAACCCCCCGCCCTGCTCCAGACGCAGGGTGAACAGGTTGTCATGGCGACTGAGGCTGACCAGCACCCACTGCCCGCCGTCCACCCGGTGACCCGGCAGACGCAAGGTGTGGGCGCCGTCGCCCAGGTTGGCTCGCACCGAGAGGTGACCCTCCATGATCTGAGAGAGAGAGGTAGACAGAGACAGAGAGAGAGAGAGACAGAGAGAGAGAGAGACAGAGAGAGAGAGAGACAGAGAGACAGAGAGACAGAGAGAGAGAGAGAGAGAGACAGAGAGAGAGAGAGACAGAGAGACAGAGAGACAGAGAGAGAGAGAGAGAGAGACAGAGAGAGAGAGAGAGACAGAGAGAGAGTGAGACAGAGAGAGAGAGACAGAGACAGAGAGAGACAGAGAGAGAGAGACAGAGAGAGAGAGAGAGACAGAGAGACAGAGAGAGAGAGAGAGAGAGACAGAGAGAGAGAGAGAGAGAGACAGAGAGAGAGAGACAGAGAGAGAGAGAGACAGAGAGAGAGAGAGAGAGAGAGAGAGAGGTAAAAAGAGCGAGAGAGAGGAAAGGAAATAAGAGCCAGAAAGAAAATCGTTCTAACCATAATTACATTTAACCAACTTTCCACTGTCTCAAATGCCAAGTTTAAGGTCAAAGGTCGTTCAGCGGGGTCAGGGGTAGACTGACCTCCAGAATGATGTACTCGGTGGCCTCCCGGGACGTCATGGAGAGCAAGGTGCCGGAGGAGGCTCGGGTCCGGAGGAGGAGCTGGATGTTTGTCCGCCGAGGGCTGCCGGCTCCTCTCAGCTGGTAGCGAACAACGCTGTCCAGGGTGAAGGACCACTCTGGTAGGGCTGGGGGGGTCAGGGGTCAGGGGTCAGGGGTCAGGGGTTACTCACAGATCTATACTTCAGACAGTAGAAGGTTTACCACGTCTTTCAGGCAGTCTGATGTGTTTTCAGCTTCATACTGT